>CABFOW010003049.1:17146-84144 GCA_902141385.1 Timema californicum | reverse complement strand
ACAGTCAATGATTTGTCCACGTTGTCTATAGAACAGTCAATGATTTGTCCACGTTGTCTATAGAACAGTCAATGATTTGTCCTCGTTGTGTATAAAACAGTCAATGATTTGTCCACGTTGTCTATAGAACAGTCAATGATTTGTCCACGTTGTCTATAGAACAATCAAACAAAAACCAAAGATTAGATTTTTTTCTATAAATTCACTTAATAATTCTTATCTGTTTAGTGTGCATAGTGCTCGATATAATGTTAATAACTTTATTTTGTTTAAGTGTGTGTGTATTTCACGATGGAAAGTCTTCGATTTCGAACCAAGTGAATTTTTATATTTTTATAATTTTTATCAACGTTATACTTTTTATATAATTTTTAAATTGTAGTTTATAAATTAAATACAGGGTGGTGTAAGGTATACTTTAGTACCTCTTATTTGACCATTTTTAAGAAATCGCCTTACCTTAAGGTTTACTGCATATTTAAACATTTAATCATGTTTATAGCAGCTGTAAACAGTATTTTAACACCGACCAGTGATTAAATTATCTCAATAACGTAAGCAGAGATAAATACAGATAATATGGCAGCATAAAATAATATGTTGGGTTTGGTTTTACTATCTTTATCTTCACCAAGGTGCACTTGGTGGATGACCTCAACAAAAACCTTATCTTCAATTTCGGCTTTAGCTCGCATTTTAATATTGAGTTTTACACACCACTAAATATTTCTAAATTCAACGAACATCTGATTAATTATATTCATTTTGCCCAAGTGTATTTTATTATTTTTTCAGAACCAAGACCATATTTATTTTTTCTGGCCCACCAATTTAGAAAATATCTCGCTCTAGTTTCCAGAGTACAACCGGAGATGAAGGTTTCTACCCTTCCCCACGTGAAGAGAGATTACGAAACGCCGGGTAATTAAGAACAAGTGACGCCATTCAGTCAAGAGTGAGATACTGGTTGCCATGGTTACCACTACGTCATACCTGTCGCGGTCATAGAGAGTAGAAACCATCGGTTGTAGATCGCGAGCTTTGAACAAAATATAAAACACGTTCCAATATTCAGAGGAAGGATCTTCTCGAGTCGTGTCAATACCTGTTCCGGTTATACGCGTACACCAATTACTATAATGGAAGAAGAAGGATAAGTAAGGTGGGATTTTAGAGGAAAAGTACCTGCATTTTCTTGGAGGAAGAGTGAGAAACAATTCATTCTATCATATGGTACCTGACAGTAATTCAAACCCTCACCTCTTTTATCACCAGCAATCCTCGAAAACGTGGGTACATTTCCTCTAAAATTCTACCTTCCTCATCCCTAGCTCATTAAAGTAATAATACATTAGTATGATCCGAGTGGGTAGTGGGATACGGTAAAAAAAGTTTCAGTAAAAACTTCACATAGCTTTCTGTCCCCCAACTGAGGGGGGTATAGCTCCCCATAAACACGGCATAGTTGATATTTTCATTGTGAATGTTAGCAAACCAATATGAGCAGCTGATAATGAACCAACAGATGGGTGTCACTGGTTTGTCGATATGGTTACATTAGCACGTCAGCACTCTGTGACGTCATGACTTAGCTTGCACATTCAATCTTTGGAATGAATAAACACACTTTAATAATGATTGATTTTACTGGTGAGCCTACAAACTATCAGCTTCCTAAATCATCTGACATGAATATATATTAATCAAAGACCTGACTAATAACTTTGAAGGTTGCGGTTCATTTCCCGACAGCGTTAGCCGAGGTTTATATGCTATACTTAGAAATCCCTCTCTAAAAGTAACGGGGAATAATTGGTTAAAATTCAAAACCCTTGCCCCATCTTCTTAGATCAAATAGTTAAAAGAATTGGCGTACCATCCCCTGGTTCAGGTGGTGCTATCGCTATGGGGTATGGGGAGGCATTAACGAAAAGGAAAAATATAATTTTTCATATAAAAAAATGTATTTGTGATTCAAGTGATATTTTAAAATATCACTTTAAACGTTATTTATATTTAAGTTTATGAACAAATAAAACAATTTTTTATACCCATGTAATTTCGTATTTTGCGTTTAGTAAGTGGGTTGATACGTTCGTTTATTTTCTGAAAATATTGGGTTCTACTCCCCGCCAATCTCACTCCAAAATAACTCCAGATTCGAGCATCTAGAGGAAGAATGCTGACTTTCTGTAATAAGTATTTGTTTCTGTTGACTGTTGTTCACGTCGTATTACAACAGATTAGAAACTCAGTTTACTGCAAAAACTACGCTAAAGATAGATTGACTGCCGTTAACTTAGGGCTGCAAATAAATGCCATGTCCTTTTAGTTTTAGGTCCTGGCCTCGATTTAAGGTGGGGTCGAAGATACTTCATTTTAAAATTGGGTTAAATACAGTTAATAGAGCGGGGAATTGACAACCTGGTTGTGTGCGTGTGTGTGTGTGTGTGTGTGTGCTACACAACTTTAAGAGTACTTAACTGATTATCGTCATAGGAGTACGAATTTCTATGACCTATAAATTAATCCAAATTCACAACAACAAAATTAATCAAACAAAAACTAGGGAAGAATGCACTTATTGTACAAATGTAAACCAAACTCTGTATACGGGCTAGTTTTTATAGGAAGAGCTTTATCTGATAGAAAAGCTATTATATATAATTTCATGTATTTATACGTCAAGTCATGTGACCTGCAGCTGTCACTAATGATAAATATTATACATATCTACATCCATTACTGTTTCGAGCCTGTGGCCTGGGTCAGTTAATCAAGCCATATATTTTCCACTACCGGCTGACTAGGCCTGTCGTAGCTCTATATGACTTATAATCTAACTTAAGACTAACCGGGAATCAAACCCGGGACCCTTAGCTCAGTAGGCAGACACGCTACCGACTGAACTAAGGTGTCGGACCAGATATTATAAATACCTATAAAATTACACTAATTCTATAGTAACATGCTATCAATGTTGAGCGCAGTAAAAACTTTTTAAATGAAAACAAGAAGTCGTGGTTAAGTTCTGCAACGCTCCTGACATATCTAATAACTGTTGATATTATCGTGTGTATAACATTAAACCAATCGCATCTACTGAAGCAAAAGTGTATTTATTCTGGCTGAAAACATGTTTTGTCATCAATTAAACCGTACACGCTCAATTCATTCCCATCTTGAAATTTTAAAACCTCTATTTCAGTTTGACTTGAATGTTTGTTTCTCGGTAACAAAGTGCAGTTTTCTCTGCTGAGGATGTTAGTCTGTACTGTCCTTTTATTGCTGACCAATCCTCGCCTGTCGCTTCCATGCTCAGAACTTCACGCTTTAACTAGCGCCCGTTACTAGCCAGACCGGCAATTTGTCGTAGAGACGTGTTTGGCTGGTTGCCGGTGACACGCATGCCAGGCGGTTGTGCGGGATTACGACATTACGGGCTTAATGGATTGTCTGATTTTGTGAAAGGAATAGCTTTACAGATCTATTGATTTATCAATAAACATCGTATTCATTTTAAAATACACTAAGAAACACTATACCTGACTGCAAACAAGAGTTTTCAGAGATTAGCTACTGTAATGGTTTTAGTGTGGTGACGTAGTAATAAATACCAAATACATTGTTTTGAAATATGACTAACGCCAGTAAAACGGTCATGTGTTGGAGGAATCGACGTTTATTAATATTTTGGAATATAGCTGTATTTATTTTTTGAGGCATTCGATTTGTTAGTGATTGTTGTACCTTACGTAAATGTATGAGATTTAACCAAAGTACTTAAGAATATATTTTTTTTAAATTTATCTTTAACGGTTCAAATATATTTTGAAATGTAATAGTTTGACAAGAGAATAGAACCCATGCCATTTATCTTGGGACTTAGAAGCAGTATACGTATAGTTGTCCCGCGCCCAGTGTCAATCTCTCTATATTATTATATATTATACACATCTCCCTGGCATGTGTAACACATCTACAACTGATGTGAGTGATGAGCACTGGTTACATACAGTATAATTATTATTGGCATAGCCTTTTAAAAACTACAAACATTTGTTTCAGGCCAACATACATACCGAGTTACCTATATTATTATTGTTATTATGACAGCCCCTGAGGTCTCTAGGGGTCAGCGTCACTGGCTACATATCCAGAGGTCCTGGGTTCAATCCCCAGCGCTTACAGATTATCTTTAAGCAGTGGATCTGGATCGAGGTAAGCTCAGCCTTGTGAGGACAAATGAGGAGCTACTAGAATGGAAAAGTAGCGGCTCCTGTCTTGAAAACTGAGATAAACGAGGAGTGGGTTCATTGAAAGGACCACATGATGCACTCTATCAGCAGAATATGGCACTATATTCACCAACAGATGGCGATAATTTAGTCGGTATGGCTTGATTGCGCCATAAAGTTTATTGTTGTCATATTCTATATAATTTAAGTTCGTTTCCAGTTATGGAAATCTACGAGAGGATGGCTGAACAGAATTGACAAATGAACTCTCATTTTAAAGGTTAGGGGTCCAGGATGTCAGGAAAAACAGTAGTTTCCAACGAAAATATGCTTTTCACACAGAATTTTCAACGTTTCATTCCTTGCTTACATCATCATGGGAACCATGAATTGGCCATGTGTTTATAAATATGTAAATAAAATATTTATCTTTGGTTAAAATAAAATACATGAGTGGTACGGTGTAACAAATAGATATAGATCTGGGAGAAGGGTCGTTTTAAAGTTCTAATCACGGTGTGAAGGGGGAAAATATATGTTTTGATTCAAATCGAACACAAAGTTAAAGACTAATGTAAAGTTGATAGACTTTTATGAGTAAATTAAGGTCAAGTGAGGGCTAATTATATATAATTATCACACAAAAAAGTTACAGATACAGTCTAGTGCAATAATCTGCAGCCATTGCTGCAAAGATCCACCGATAAAAAATATATTGATAATATCTATCACAAGTGACCCTTACAGATCTCATCGCTTGAAGTATGAATATATGAAATTAGATCTAGTAACTTTCTTTCAGATAAGGTCCTTCCTATACAAAATTATTATTATTACTAGCACCGCGTCTTACTACCCGTTAGGGTTGTACGCACTTACGCTAATGTGTAATGGTAGTGTGATTGTGAGATGAAATGGAGGACCTACAGTTTAACGTGGAATCCGAACCACGGTGGAGGCCTGGCATTCCCCACATTCACAAGATGTCTTGTGAGAGGTGAAGGAAGGGTTTGGTAATCAGATAAATCTGTGCCGGGACCGAGGATTGAACCCCGGCCACCAGCACAGAAGTCTGACACCTTACCCCTAGAACACCAGGTCACCTATACAAAATAAAACTGTAGCTTACATAGTCTAAAGGTTGGCAGACAGACAAGTTGGCACTACCCGTGTGTTAAAAACAGACCCATTTGATTCCTAAATGTGTTTAATATATTTTGGTTAGTTAATGATGCTGATAAACCACTGTGCAGGGGGCTACTATAAACTTGTTTTCAAAAGTATTTGTTCAGAGATATTCAAATGAAAACAGTTCTTAGATACATAGAGAATGACTTGCGAGGATCCGAGCCGTTGCCATTAGAAGGAGCTTCATACTTCATACTTCATGGTGTCAGATCTTGGAAACAGGCTCGGCCTGCAGACGTCAGCTACTCTCACAGAACACTTCAAGAAGTTCCGCGCCAAAACGCTTCATCAGCAAGCGAATGTAGTCCAGCGTGATAACCCCGGTCCCACTACGTTATTTCATGTCCTTGAGCTCCTACAGAAGTGGTTTCCAAACGGAGGTACTTTCTAGATACACCTATGTCACGGATTTCCATTAGCTACCCCTGGGGCTTTGAAACTACCTTTAATACTTGCAACCACATTGGTAATCGCTTCCCTTAGGCCTCCACCGTGGTTCGGATTCCACGTTAAGCTGTAGGTCCTCCATTTCATCTCAACATCACCCTAACATTACACATTAGTGTAAGTGCGTATAATCTGAACGGATAGTAAGACGCGGTGCTAATAATAATAATAATAGTAATAATAATAAAAATAATAATAAATAGTTAGGAGAGGTTCACTTCATCTACCCTGTAAATAACAGTCTTACCTTGACTTATTTCACTATGGCCCCATCTTATAAGCTACACCATAGTGGAACTGTCCAAGGTCAGCTTGTTATATCAGAGGGTGATAGAAGGGTACATTGGCTAGGTCTTGGTACGCGGGGACTGCCTTCGAACGCCCTTGACTCACACAACTGATGGTATCCGGGGTGTGCAGACAGCTCGATGACGTACAGAGGAACACCCCTGACAGACCTCTCGCTGAGGGTGTACACCCGGGTGATGTTGGGGCACTTGCGGTGCACGTCGGTCAGTACTTGTAGCAACTCCTCATTGTCGTGGTGCTTGAACTGGAAGCTGTGGTCCGGGGTGGAGATAGCTAGCTCCGTCAATACCAGGACACTCTGGAACACAAGGACAGGTTATGAAGAGCTAACTGTATCACTACTAGGACACTCTGGAACACAAGGACAGGTTATGAAGAGCTAACTATATCACTACCAGGACACTCTGGAACACAAGGACAGGTTATGTAAGAGCTAACTGTATCACTACCAGGACACTCTGGAACACAAGGACAGGTTATGAAGAGCTAACTATATCACTACCAGGACACACTGGAACAGAAGCACAGGTTACATTGAGATGAGTTCGCAGTTGTTTGTGAGACACCACAACACACGCTGGTCTTGCCAAGTCTAGTTTCTTCTCTCCTATTGAGATCTTTACCAGATTCAGTTTATTTGCAAATATTACGTTTAGTAACACGAGCTGAAGTACTTATCACACTAATTTTAAGTTATGAGGTATTGGAAACATAGCTCGCCATCTTCAGGGGATATTTCTAAAATCTGAGTTTTATAAATTAGCTGATTTTGATCTGCAAGATAATACCTATTTATTTTAATATATTGCTACTAGGGATTTAACGACACAATGTGGAGGGTGAATGTTAAATAAAGGGCCCTATAGTTGTACTGTAAAGAATATGGAGTAAGAACTCTCCAGGAACCTAATAAAGGTTCGAACCTCGGCCACAGACAATAATACAGCCGAATCTCAGCCTTACAGAAGTTCGCCACGCTCCTTGAGCCAAGTTGAGACCACCAACACTGGGGTTCGCTAGTGTCAATGTTCGGTGATAAGAGCACTTCTATATGTGCATTTGTTAAATGACTCACTTTTAACATGTTCGTAATAAAGGGGCCATATTAATCGGCAGTCGGCGTAAGGTCTCTGTGAAGAGGGGGCTGGGTCGCTACCTGAACCCAACTTTGTGGTTGCTGGCTGATTGACTCGAGACGGATATTTGTCTCCTCTCTTTATTAAAACCATGTTTAAAATTATTTTTTAACGCCCTTTAATGGAAGCTAGCAATACCCGTGTTGAATGACTTAAGCTCTCCGACTGAGGGTTCGGCCAGACTGGCGAGCGAGCGCGTGATTAGCACATAGCTCTCAATAGTTCGAATCTTGGCTCAGTGAAATGAGGGTGGTTTTTGACAAGTGATTTATTGTTGTGGTTTTTCATCCTCTCTCCACGCTAATGTCAATTATTATTTATAAAGGCCTACCTTGATTATAATGTTGAAGTATTTTAACATGTCAGTGTTACATATATAGTTATGGTTTATGATCTTACCAATAAAATTAGACCGTTAGTAGCAAGTGTGATAAACCTATCGATAGTAATACAAATGTCAAAATGAGAAGTTTTCCCAGCACTCAATGAACCAACACACAGTAATATCGCGTAGCACCTGTAAACTAGACTGTACCGGCTCGAGTGCGCTCCAGTCTGGACCCCTCTCATTACAACCAATGTGTTCTATTTTATATTCTAGTCACTCGCTCGCTTCCAGTCTGGCCACCTCTCATTACAACCAATGTGTTCTATTTTATATTCTAGTCACTCGCTCGCTCCAGTCTGGCCACCTCTCGTTACAACCAATGTGTTCTATTTTATATTTTAGTCGCTCGCTCGCTCCAGTCTGGCCGTCCCCTGAGTGCAGACATTTTAACCTGTAAGCTGGGTGGCTGGTGAACATCTTGTCTGTGGCTTAGGCCTAAATAACACTTATTTAGCAATTGGTATTTAGCACCCATCTTACTACCCGCTCGGGTTATATGCATATATACTGTTTTAGCTAGTGTGTTAAGAATGTGGGTGGTTGAATTTAGAGGAAATGTACCCGCACTTGATTGAAGGGAGAGTGGAAAACTATTTGGGGGGGAACCTCAGTACATCCTACTTGGATTAAAACCTCGACCTCCTCTTTATTGACAAACCAGGCAAAACGAGTCTAACTATTTTGTCCACGTGCCCACCGGTGCGAGCCAAATACATTCGTGTGGGTTACTGTGCTCTAATATTTCCAACGATCTGGAGTATTTATGTTTATATTTACATTATTTCTTGAATGTAAAAATTGACATTGGTCTACACAACATATGGAATAAAAGTAATTAAATTATAATAATTCAGGTTTAAAATATTTGTAATTCACATATTATGGTCGCACTATTATCACTGACCTACATTTTTTACGGCCGTTTCTAATTAACTAAGAAACATTTCATGATTGTAAAGTTAATATTGAGCAGTATTAATATGTTCGCTATTATATTCTATCTCAATCTGTGTCAAATAAATTAGCTCAAGACTATTCAAATTTAGTACAAATATATAAACTTAGCAACCATCATTATATTAAATATTTTTAAACAGGGGTGTACTGGCAGGCTCTAAGCGCGCCGGGACTACACATGATGGCCCTTAACATCCAGGTTGTCCAGCCAAACAATATTTTCAGATTCCCTGACTCTTCCAGGTTTTCCAAAGATAATTTCCAACTTTTACAGTCACCATAATATTTTATAAACATTCTAAGTTTGATTTTAATAAGAACATATTATTATTATTTAGCACCGCGTCTTACTACCCGTTCGGGTTATAGGCTTTAAGTACTAATTACGCTAATGGATTAGGAATTGGGAAGGTTGAATTAGAGGAAGTGAACCCGCATCTGCGTGGAGGGAGAGTGGAAAACAATTTAGGAAAACCACCCCCAGTTTACCCGACCGAGACTCGAACCTTGACCTCCTCGTCCTCTGCAGTCTAGCTCAACACGACTAGCGCGTTAGCAAACTACGCCACCAAGGTGGGCGAGAACGTATTGAGTCGTTAAAATATAGCATTACATTATTACAGTGTAAAATTGTCGCAAGGCACATTCTTATTAGTTTATTCGTTCTATAGTTTGGCCAAATTCTCGCACATGTGCATTTCCATGACTCAACTTTCACTAAAGACGGACAGTTTGGGGGTGGAAAGATGACATGTTGACCTTGATAATTGAGATTATTTATTATGCTCGATTGGGACAACTAACTGTTAAAAGAGATTCACGGTCAGAAATAACAGAGTGAAAAATGTTATTTTGACTAATACAAGTATAAGTTGTGTACTTTCTTGGTGAATATATTGTGAAAATTCCAGAAATTTAATAAAATTCCCTGATTTTTCCCTGTTCTCCGGGTCACTGGACACACTGTATCCATAAATACCACTGAAACTACAGTAGCCCCATGGCTTCTTTGGTGCTGACTGACAGCTCACAGCTGACTTCTGAGAGTCAACATTTAGGTATATACCTGTATATACCTAAATTTTGACCGTCAGAAGTGACAGATGCTAAACACATGTTTTTGCAGATCATATGGTTCGGCGTAGGGATATATAAGTTGGTCTGGTACCTTTTCAATGCTGTCGGTCAGCACCAAAGAAGCCACGGGGCTACTGTATATTTCAGTGAAAGATGAAGTGAGTAGAAATGTTGGTATTTATACCATTAGTAAAATTATTTATCTGATCGCCAAACCCATCCTTCCCCTCTAACAAGACTTGTATTAATCACATCTTGTGAATGTGGAGAATGCCAGGTCTCCACCGTGGTTCGGATCCCACGTTAAACTGTAAGTCCTCCATTTCATCTCACTATCACTCTACCCCTGCACATTAACGTAAGTGCGTGTAACCCGAACGGCTAGTAAGACGCGGTGCTAATAATAATAATAAGTAAATTTAACCTCAAGGCCATTTCATCTATATTCTCGTATCAATAATGATGTCACGATTCTCCACTTTAAATCTCAGTTTCTTTTTTCTCCTGACACGAGCAAAACATTTTCCAAATTGTACACTATTTTTAGAGTATTTAAGTCTGTAAAATGAGAACGGGCGTCCACAAATGGGCAATTTTAGCATTATTTTTGTTAATTTTTATTTAAAAAAATTGTGTTATTTGGGATTTGGCTTGCAATTTACATTAACAACTTTTAATCATCAATATTCTAGTTTACAGAGATAAAACTATAGATTTCCTTCCATTCCCTGTTCAAAAGTTTTCTTTTCATTTTCTTCTGTTCAATAAACTTGACAAAAATATGATGTTTCTATTCAGTGGGTTCAGTAACAACTAAATTTTATTTTTTGTTAATTTTTCAGAAACTTTTTTTTTTGTTAAAATTGGCTCTTGAAACCCATATAGGCCTAAATAGCTCAGAATTATGTTCAGATGATCTAGATTGCCTAACAGAAGGTTACATTTCTGACATTTTCCCTCGATGAAGGGAAGGGGTCACACCTAGGCAGATGCGATTCTAATCCACTGCCCATTTGGAAAACCCAAAAGATGCCCTTGAAAATGGTCATCCAATACTTCAAAGCTAATAGTTCTAAGACATTATTAACTAAAATCCTTTTACTGTTGGATTAAAATATATGTACCTTCTTCTGTGGCCACGTGGTCTAACTTGCTACTCTCGTGTTGGCCTAGACTACTGATGACTGAGGGAAATCGTGGTTCGATCCCAGTCGGGTGCACTCAGGGTGGTTTTCCCTAAATGGTTTTCCACTCTTCCTATACGCAGATATGAGTGCATTTCCTCTCCTCTAAGCCTTCTTAATCCCTAAACAATTAGTGTAATTAGTTCATAGGCGTATAACCCAAATGGGCAGTAAGACGTGGGGCTAAAAAAAATAATTAAAATTTATTCTGGGCCAAATTAAATCGGCACACCGAGATTTTTCACGTTGTCCCAGCGGCCCAGTACACACCTGCTTTTAAAATATCATTTAGAACTTTAAAAGTAAAAAACTTTGCTCTCTATAGTTTTAAGGGTGAATTTCGTAGTTGTTCATCAGTATTTTTGACATAATTTAGAAACATATTTTAAAAATGGCCAATGTACAGTGAGTGCAGCATTACAATATTTAAATTGTCATAAATAATCGTTGAAATATTACCCTCCCAGTTTTTGGTGGGGGGGACAGTTATATTACTGTCGTGTGAAAAGGGACTCTCAGTATTTTCTTTGAATGTAACTTTTTCATTTAATTTTCATAATATTTTGTTAATTTAACTGAACACACGAATCAAAAGTCCCAGGTTCATTTTCCGTATCCACTAGTTATCATTTTTCAAATACATATTTAATTAAAGGTAGGGGATTTGTACATGATATGTATTAATGTCTCTTTGTGACTTGTAGGATTAACATGATTATAATCTACTTATTTGACATGAATAATTATTTCTTAAATAATCAATATTGGTACTTAAATTAAGGCAACCTATTAAGTAATATTATCAATACAAAAAATACTCACCCAAATGATGACAATAATGTTGTGATAAACTGAATTCGCTCTTGAATATTGCCATATTGCCGCCATTTAAATATTTTTAGCGAGATAAAAACACAGAGAAATTCTTGTAGCGTGAAAATAGGTGTGTCGTTCACTATTTTCTTGTTTATGTTGTGGAACAGTGTAAATGTAGTTTTCTATCCGTCCAACTTATTTTGAGCGACGCACTGTATCAGAGCTCAGACCACAATGCACCGTTCAGAAGACAGTTGGCAATCGACACGGAACGAATCAAAGTGCGATGCTGTCATCAGCGCATGCTCAAGAGTGACGTCACAATGAATTCTAGCGGGGAGGGGAAGCAGCTCAGTATGGATTTTATATCTGAGCCTTATTTTTTTTTTGTAAATCTAATCATAGTTTTTTATATAAAGGTTTAAAGATGCGACGCGCGTGGGATTTTGATCTAGAGGGTAGTCTGATTAATCTTGAAAAGGTCGTTGAAATATATGTCGGGTCTGTTACATGATTGGATATAGTATATTGTTTTTACTCACAACTCCCAACGCTATATCGCAATTTAGAGGGCGAACTATGAAAGGAAAGTTCAACAACTACTGTTTTCATTTCGAACAGAGATACAAAAAGGAGCTTATATATATATATAAAAAGTTATAATAAAGTACAAGTAATATGTATTGTGCATTGAAAAATTGCAATAGCTTTAAAAGAAAATAGGTATACAAATTGTAAAAGAAGAATTGCGAATTAAAGAAGCATAAACACTTTAATACATAGTTTGACCTTTTTCTTTTATCGATTTCGGCCAACAAATATTGAATATAGGATCAAAACTAAAATGCAAGTGACGAAAAAACATATAACACACATTTTGACTGAAATAATGATGCCGTTGTCTAGCTAAATGTAATTTGTAGGTGTAAGTAAAGGTAATTTTGAACAAATAATTTTCCAGTGAGCTAATACTCGTCGGATCATGTATATATATATACATGTAAAACTTAAATAAAATAAAAGTGTTTAGTCATTTCTCAAATTTAGCTGTGTGTTTTTTCAAATTGTATATTTATATTATAAAACCAGCAGTCGACAACAGCTATACTGAATGAATGTTGTTTCCAAGCAACAGGTTGTTAATATTATTATATTATTATTTATTTAACAAACTTTTGGGGAAAACAAAATATACCGCAAATATTAAAGTTCTTCAACACGTGATACGTACCATTGGTAAACATTTGCAATTTGTACTATCTCACGTGTACATTCTAAACCAATGGTGTAGAAAGGTGGGATCGGATGGTCTATATCCCCCTTCCTTGGAAATCAGGGCTGTAGCCAGGCCGACATTTCTAGGGTTGAGCTCGGAGAGCACAGCTTCTCAACTGCCACAGACAAAGAAAACATTTCAAATACTAAACGACTCTAGTAGTTATCTGGTGTTTAATGGCAGGGATTAAATACTTTAGGTGCTATCAATTTGTTTGGCATTTAGAAACTTATACAGCCCCTTCTCTCTCAAACTTCGAAAATAGATATTTGTTAATTTCACGCTCTTCTTCTTATATTTTCGAACATAACAAGTTTAAAAAAAAACTAAAATATTTTATAAAGATAATGAATTAAAAAATAGGTACTGGGTGGAAACCGTTATAAATATCTTCTAGGTGAACATCCATTAAAACTTATCTGAGGTATTACCACTCTAAATAGACCCTAGATATACGAGTATTATCAAAACATATTCCAGGCAAGGTGTTCTCCCATATCGGCATCCAATTGACTAACTTTTGCCCAGGAAAGGGCCTCTGGAACTCCTTAGGATTGGTAGAAGGACAAGTACCTCAAAAAACCCTTTTTGGCTAGACAAGGCGTCCCTCCATTCTCCACTTCCCCTACATAATTAAGGTTTCACCACCATTGTTCCAACTTGGATAACTTTAAAGATGATTTCTTCTTTCTATAATAAAGTTAGACATTTAATAATATTTGCTGCGATAAAAGGTTGAATTACACCTGCCCCATAGTTCAAAACTGTACACTATTCAAATAAATGAATTTCCAACATGAGCAAATGTATTGAATACTTTGACTTATATCTATGAGACACAGAGGAATTGAGAAAGGTGGCCGATAGCAGCGAGAATGCTGGGGGATGTAGTTTGTGCCCCGGGTTGTAGCCCAGCTATTCCGACAAACCTGCCTACAGTCACATCCACACAGGAAGACACTTTTTAGACTGCTACCAAAGTAACTTAAAACAGTTTTCACATAGGTATTCATACGTCAAATCGTGGGATCTGCAGCATTAACAATGATTTTATTATTACCGGAGGCGGCTCGTGAGAGAGGTCTCTGGGGCGGCTGGTGAGAGAGGTCTCTGGGGCGGCTCGTGAGAGAGGTCTCTGGGGCGGCTGGTGAGAGAGGTCTCTGGGGCGGCTGGTGAGAGAGGTCTCTGGGGCGGCTGGTGAGAGAGGTCTCTGGGGCGGCTGGTGAGAGAGGTCTCTGGGGCGGCTGGTGAGAGAGGTCTCTGGGGCGGCTGGTGAGAGAGGTCTCTGGGGCGGCTGGTGAGAGAGGTCTCTGGGGCGGCTGGTGAGAGAGGTCTCTGGGGCGGCTGGTGAGAGAGGTCTCTGGGGCGGCTGGTGAGAGAGGTCTCTGGGGCGGCTGGTGAGAGAGGTCTCTGGGGCGGCTGGTGAGAGAGGTCTCTGGGGCGGCTGGTGAGAGAGGTCTCTGGGGCGGCTGGTGAGAGAGGTCTCTGGGGCGGCTGGTGAGAGAGGTCTCTGGGGCGGCTGGTGAGAGAGGTCTCTGGGGCGGCTGGTGAGAGAGGTCTCTGGGGCGGCTGGTGAGAGAGGTCTCTGGGGCGGCTGGTGAGAGAGGTCTCTGGGGCGGCTGGTGAGAGAGGTCTCTGGGGCGGCTGGTGAGAGAGGTCTCTGGGGCGGCTGGTGAGAGAGGTCTCTGGGGCGGCTGGTGAGAGAGGTCTCTGGGGCGGCTGGTGAGAGAGGTCTCTGGGGCGGCTGGTGAGAGAGGTCTCTGGGGCGGCTGGTGAGAGAGGTCTCTGGGGCGGCTGGTGAGAGAGGTCTCTGGGGCGGCTGGTGAGAGAGGTCTCTGGGGCGGCTGGTGAGAGAGGTCTCTGGGGCGGCTGGTGAGAGAGGTCTCTGGGGCGGCTGGTGAGAGAGGTCTCTGGGGCGGCTGGTGAGAGAGGTCTCTGGGGCGGCTGGTGAGAGAGGTCTCTGGGGCGGCTGGTGAGAGAGGTCTCTGGGGCGGCTGGTGAGAGAGGTCTCTGGGGCGGCTGGTGAGAGAGGTCTCTGGGGCGGCTGGTGAGAGAGGTCTCTGGGGCGGCTGGTGAGAGAGGTCTCTGGGGCGGCTGGTGAGAGAGGTCTCTGGGGCGGCTGGTGAGAGAGGTCTCTGGGGCGGCTGGTGAGAGAGGTCTCTGGGGCGGCTGGTGAGAGAGGTCTCTGGGGCGGCTGGTGAGAGAGGTCTCTGGGGCGGCTGGTGAGAGAGGTCTCTGGGGCGGCTGGTGAGAGAGGTCTCAGGGGCGGCTGGTGAGAGAGGTCTCTGGGGCGGCTGGTGAGAGAGGTCTCTGGGGCGGCTGGTGAGAGAGGTCTCTGGGGCGGCTCGTGAGAGAGGTCTCTGGGGCGGCTGGTGAGAGAGGTCTCTGGGGCGCCGCCTTCCTGCAAAATAAACCAAAAGAAGAAACAAAACTTATTTTGAAATTCATACCAATTTTCTCATATTTTTTCATTACGTAGTGAAAAAACATAAATCAATTTAAAAAAAATCGTTATATTTCCCCCCTCCTCCCCATTTTATTGATAAAATTATCAAAACCATAATCGCGTCAACAAGCGACCTAAGGCGCGTGTATGTCAACAAGCCTGTGGCTGACTGGCTGACTGGCTGACTGGCTTTGTGACTTTCTTTGTGACAAATTTTACTTGGTTTATGCTGGGAATATTTTTAAATGTGACGTTCTTCCAACAAAATTATTGTTATGTTTTCGTATTAATTCGCTTTAGGACGTTATTCTGAAAAACTATTTTCATTCTGTAATATTGAAATCAGTATTATTTTCGAATAAATATTACTGTTAATTAGTATTTAGTTTTTATTATCCTTGATTACGACGTTATAGCCAAAACATATTTTTTGGCTTCTCGGGGTAAATTGATGGTAAAATTAGCCACGAAAGCGTTAGAAACTGAAGATGTTTCCACCTCTGAACATCAACTCCTAAAAGAAGAAGAAGATAATATGCAAGTTTGGCTTAGAAATGTAATGTATCCTTTATATGGGGACTATTTTTAAGCTGGTTGAGAGACAAACACATTGGGAGGCACACAATCTTCACGAGAATAAATACCGCTGATTGCTTTGTCTGGGATGAATCTTGCGGTATCAGAGGTATTAATGATTTGGGTACTTGTGTTTTCGAGTACTTGGAAAAAAAACCACAATATGTTAAAACGAGGTGGATGTAATCTTTTACTCAGACAATTGTACCGGCCAACAGAAAAACAAGTTTATGATTTCGTTGTACAAGTTTGTAGTGCAAAAAGTTGATAAAATATGGTCCATTACTCATAAACATTTGATAAAGGGCCACACACAGAACCAAGGCGACTCAGCACATTCACTAATAGAGACAAGTGAAGAAACAACTGAAAAATGGATACTTGTATACTCCTGAATTTTTCATCTCGGCTATTGGAACAGCTAGAAAAACAGGGGAACCGTTCCACGTGTATGAAATGTGCTCAGAAGACTTTTACCACTGGAAGAATGTGACTATCCAGGCAGGAGTCAATTTAACAGTGAATACAAAGAATGAGGCAGTGAAGTTGATGGATATAAAAGTTTTGAAATTTCCAAAAGACTCTCCACGATCTCTATTTTACAAAACGTCGTATGCCGAATCACAATTTAAAGAAGATATTGTTATATAAATAAAAAAAAGTGTTGAAGTCGAATTAAAGAAGGCCTATGACCGCAAACCTGGAATTTCCGAGAGGAAAAAAGCTGACCTTTTGGAGTTGCTAAAGAAAAATCTCATCCCAAAATATTACGGTTCCTTTTATAATGCTTTGTAATAGAATAATAAAAACTAATGTACTGAGTTTGTTGATTGAATTTTCATAAGTTTTTATATTGAGAAAAATAGTATGTATCTCCGCACGGACTTTCTCACTCTGTTGTTTAAAAGTGGAGATATGTACTCAAAACTCGTAAAATAAGTGAATCAAAATAATATACACTAGCAAACCCAAGTATAAATTGCACTATCCTTATGTAAAACATTTTTTGACTAGCGGTTTTAAATTTTATAGTTTTATTTTTAAAGAATTAACCACAAGGGTCAAAACTTCGTATTAAAATTCCAACTTCCGGTTAAAATTGTCTACATTTTATTAAGTATTGCACATCTTCATGTCATCGTATTGCTATTAAATTCCTCATTTATAAATTTTGACCAATAAAAAAATGTAAATATTGACTATTGAGTCTAAAATGAAGGAGATATATCATTGTTGTAAAAACATTTCTCCTAGGAGGTTTAAGGAAAAACAACATAAACTCTTAGAGACTTACTTATATTTAATTACTCTATGGCATTGGAGAATTATTGCGTTAAAACTTAAGTAGTATCTCTTTACAACTAAAGATCACAAAATTGTATTAATATATTTGACAATATCTAAGAAACTGTTGGTTTTATAAAAATATATTCTATATAAAAGGTTTTTATTTTTAGTACTACAATTTGGCAATGATAAGTTATTTAGTATCTCAAATAGTTGCGGAGATAAGTAAATTTCAGCTTCTGTAAAGTATCCTAAAATTCATTTTGACGGGAAAATGAAAGTAGACAGTTTATTTATAATCTTAATCAACGCCTAGATACGAATTTTAATCAAAATCGTTAGAGCCGATTTTTAGAAAATCGACTTTTTATCTTTTTGTACTTTAGTAAACTACCCTTAATTTTAAGGTTAGATATCGAATTCCAAAAACCCCTCGGGGCAACCCTATGAAAACCCTAGATACCAAGTTTTAGCTCGATCGGTATAATAGTTTAGGCTCTTGTTGGAGGTACAGACAGATAGACAGACAGACGGAAATTCAAAAACAACTTTTTCTGATTCGGGGGGTCATGAAACGTCGAAATTCATCAAAATCTCGAGTTCAATTTTTTTTTTACGATCACAATACTTTCTCTACATGTAAGATGGAGAGAAAGTAAAAAATTACGAATGAGATTACGAATTACTACAGTAGGACTGTTTGTTTGAACATTTTTATGTTGGATTATGTTAATAAAATATTCTTAGTTTCCTATTTCCATTATTTTTAACTAGCTCAGTTTTTTAACTACCAATAAAATCATCCTTATGAATGATTAAAAATTAGCAAATGCCAAATATCATTTTTATGACGACACAATTACAAATAATTCGAAGTTGAAAGAATAAGGTTGAAAAAAGTTTTTACAACAATGACAGAACCTCAAATAATTCCCAGTTGAGAATAATATGTTGCAGGAAGAATGTCATAAGTAAAAAAGAGTTGCTTTTAGGGGTAGGTTTTACTAGCAAAAGATAATTATTTGTATTGAATTAACAACTAATGGTACCTTTAATAAGACGTTATTAGGGACTATGATAAATAGGAATATTTAAAATGGTAGTGAACACTTTTATTAAAATAAAACTTTGAAACCCCTTTCCTGAAAGATCACGTTTTTTTTAGTGATGTCACTCTTCTCGCAAATAATTATGTTTGTATTTTCTAAAGGGCTTTTCCTACTAAAAACGTAAGTGGACATTATTGCTTTTTTTCGTTTACTGGAATCAATAAAAAAGAAAGATAGCATCTCGCAGTTTAACCTTCACGATAACTAATTTAATTAACACTAGTCTACACTACACACTAAACTCACAGAACAGCACATATAGCGAGCACTCTACTTATCTCCAGAAAGACTGTTCTCAAACAACCACTGTTTATATTTTCGCAAACTGTTACCAGTTGGGGGTGGATGGTGGATGGTGGATGGTGGATAGCTCAGCAACGAACGTGTCCAGTTGGAAGGTTTTGTCTTTTCCTAACCTCAAAGACTTGGCCACTTCCACAGCTCTATTAAAACGGTGGTGACCAGCTATATACTTATATTTTCATTGTTTTGTCTAAACCATAAACAAGGCAGGGTTTTTGTGTGAGATTTCGGGGAGGGTTGAACCCCAAAAAATCCTTGGATACGACCTTGTTAGAAATACTGGATTATGGGGTGGGGGGGTTACACATTTATATATAACAACTTAGCTCTTAGTAGTATACTATTCAACATTCAAACACATTAAACTGTAGACTAGTGGGTCTAACATATCAAGAACAAAGTATCAAACTTGATTAATCCTTATCCTTATAATGTTTAGTATTCAAAGGTCACGTTTTATTCTTTACAAATGTATATATTAGTTTACTGCTCCCCCCCTTTTGCCCCGCATGCCAACATAATATAATATATACTTAGCACCGTGTCTTGTTATTACACATTCGAGCTATACGCTTAAGTACTAATTACGATATTGGGTTAGGAATGGGGAAGATTGAATATAGAGGAAGTGAACCCGCATTTGCGTGGAGGGAGAGTGGAAAATGATTTAGGAAAACCCACCCCTATTATTGATTCATCCTAACCTGAGACCTGAAGTAAATTAACATTTTCATATCACTACTCGAAGGATCTACATGATTGTTGGAACACGAGTGCAATATTTTAAACAGACATGACCGTGTATAGTCAGTACCATAGCAAAGTAAGTCCCTGCCCTCAACACTCATCCCAGACGAGGATCAATCACTCACAGTTCCTTCTTCGGGGATAAGTTAATATGTAACTGGTCGTCCACGACCCAAGTCTTACAGCTAATGATAACTTCATAAATGGTTGCTTCGTTGTCTCCTTAAATACGTCAAAGGTAAAATAATATGTATTTTCATATAATTTACTAGATCAGTGGTGTCCCCAGCCATTTACTTTGGGGGGAGGCATTCAATCAAGGCTGTAACAAGAATTACATTTTGACGGAGAGAGCGGGTTTGGGGTTGCACAGCCCCTAACCTCTTGAAGCCGAGAATATTTGGGAATATTAAATACTTTTAGAAATTATTTGGAATAGTTTTATATAAATTAAGAGATTTAAATAATGCAAAAGGTATCGAAGCTATTATTTGTATGTTTTTTTCAATTGTTAATTTTGTGTGCAAAGGTAAACATTTTGAATATTAGGCTTAAGTTAGAAGCCTGGTATTAAAATGTAGCCTATACATTCAACACATCTCAAATGTTAAATATCTTAGTTATACTTCATATTATTTAAATTTCTATTAATAATATTTGGGGTGTTAGGGAAAAGGTGGGGGGTCAAATACCCTGTTTGCCCCCTTTCACACTTGGGTGCACCAATGCTAACAGCAAAATATATGTGTAAATATCTTGTTAGTAAACCAATGACGTAGTGATAGAGTATTAATAGGAGATAATCCTCCCTATGTTAGAGCATACGCATCTAAATAGCTTATGGAGCATACATGCATTCTCAAGTTGGGAGACTAGTTTATTTCCAAGCAGGATTGTGTGAAATAAGATAGGCTTTAAGAAAGAGTTTTAATTGCAACGTGGGTTGGACAATCCACCTGATACCCTCCCACCAAGATTTGATGGATACTCGATCCATGTACCACTTCATTTAACTCTCATTATAATTTTTTGCTTTGTGTATTGTGTGTGTTTTTAATTACACCAAGCTAAATGAATAAGATCTGTCTCTCTTATGCATTCAGAAATGTTCCCATACCACTCTTAGCCCTGACATTAATATTTACTTTAATTTCTAACCATATAGTAATGCAATTTGAGGACCACTTTTGTGGTCTAGTGGTAAGAGGTTCTGGCTACGGACCCAGAGGTTACAAGTGTGATTCCCGGGGCTTCCAGATGTTCTGAGACGTATTCCAGGTTATCCTGGGAGCAGGGGGTATAGAAAGGTTTAGACTCAGCCTAGTGTGGATAAATAAGGCGCTACTTGAATAAAGAAGTAGTGGCTCCGGTATAGAAAGCCAAGTTTAATGTGCTGACCACATGACACCCTCTATCCGGAAGAGTTGGCACTAATTCTCCAAACAGTTTGGTAGCCCCTCGGTAGTTATAGCCTGAATGTGGCCTGACGCCATGGAGCTACTTTTATTACATTTTGAGTGGATATAATTTCTTGTGTTTTTGGTGTCTTTCAAGCTTCATATACTTTTTAAAGATGGCATTGCAAAAATCACTATTTCGGATGCAGGGCAGGTCCGTATCCAGGATTTTATTTCGGGAAAAGAGGGGAGGGGGGCTCAATCTTTTAATATTGTCCAGGGGCTGGATGAATCTGACCTGCTCGCAGAGCAAAACATATCCGAATTTCACACAAAATATATTGAATTAGACCTAACTTCACTGGACCTAGCCTCAAGTGGACTTAACATTCAATTTTCATTCATTTATTTATAATACCAGTGCGGGTCTAGGAAGCTTCATGAAATAAGTTTAATCAAGCTAGCCCTTTTTTACGCACGGTTTTTACTTTCTCAACTCTGAAATAGAAAGTATTGTTTTCATGAACATAAACAAAATCTGACGAATTTTTGATGAATTTTTACATTTTTTGTAATTTATAACAAAAATTAACTTTTTAAAATTCTGTCTCCAAAACGGATTGATGGATTTGGTTAATACATGATATTTAGATGCAATAACTTAATCGCCCCCGATATTTTTTACATGTTGTCCCAAGCCCAAAAATTAAGGCTAGTTTACTGTTGGGTAATTTGTTTTAATTTCAACTATTTTGAAAACGGCTCCAACGATTTTGATTAAAATTGATATCAAAGGAAGCATTTACATTATAAATAGCACTCTATTCTTGGTTTTGGGGCAGACATAATTTTAAGAGTAGTTTAGTAGTGGGTATTATTTTTTAATTCCAAATATCTCAAAAACCGCATAAGCTATTTTATTTTAAATGTATATCTAAGGAGTCATTGACAACGAACATAGTTCTATACTTATATAATGGTTTCTCGCTCTCCTTCCACTCAAATGCGCGGTGCACTTCCTCTAAATTACATACACCTCATCCTTAATCCATTAGCCTGATGAGTTCATAGGTGCTTAACCCGAACGGGTGGTAGAACGCGGTGCTAAAAATGTATTAATATCGATATTTTTGTGATACAGGTACGCCTATCGTGCTATATCTGCGACAAGTATATAAAATCTGACACCATCACTCTCCCCATTGGGATTGGGGGGAGGGTATTGCCAAGGGGGAATATAAGGTTGCACTAAGGGATTCATGGGGGAGGGAGGGAAGCTAATTTAGAATCTTCAATCCAAGGAGGGTGTTTAAGTTAGGACACCATGCGAATCTTGGATAGATGGAATATGTTGTAAAACACAACATGGTGACGAACAGAGGTATTTACATTATTTTTTCCACCAAGTGTGACCATTGCCGAGTCTATTGCAAATATCAGCAAGGGTATGCTGTTTTCCTAGCACCCTCATTTCACCCGAACGAGATTCGAACCTCTATCTCCCCGTCCTTGGCAGTAAAGTCCAACACGAGTCTGACGCGTTTGACCCCTACACCACCGAGGCTGGTAGGTAGGTGTAGTTTAGAGAAAGTGCACACGTATTTGTGTGGAGAGAAAGGGGAAAACCATTTAGGAAAAACCACCCTCAGTACACCCAACCAGGATTGAACTAAGATCTTCCCATCCCCGGCAGTTTTGTCTATTGCGAGAGTAGCGCTAGACCGTTTAACTAAGATAGAATCAAACTATTTGCTGGATTCTGGTAATCTGTCACTGCCCACAAAGGAAGGGAGGGGTAACAGAGGAGTTGAAAGTCTAAATCACCCGTCTCGGTAGTCGCATGGTCTGACGCGTGGCTCTAGAAGTATCTGCCGAGGACGGGGGGATCGGTGTTCGATCCAGGGCTATGTGTATATATATATAACCCTGAATTGGATCCCAGTCGGGTGAATTTAGAATAGTTTTCAATGAATGGTTTCCCACTATATACCCGCAAATGAAGGTGCACTTTCTCAATATTACACTTGCCTCATCCCTAGCCCATTAGAATATTTAGTGCAGAGGCATTTAACTCTAACTAGTAGTAAGACCCGGTACTAAAAATAAAGAAAGTTGAAATCAGTTGTCAGTTGTGTCAAAGTCCACTTTAAAACTGGATTTTATAGACACTTATGTTAAGTAAGTTACAGATATAACTGTATCCCATAACGTATTCGAGAATCGAAAAAGTACGCAAGTAGTGATCCCGACCACCTGTAACAGCTCTCTGATTGGCTGAATTTGATAACGTGACCACGCCCCTCGCTCTCTGATTGGCTATTGGTTTTCCCCCTCCCCACCCCTCCTCCTGACCTCCACCCCTCCTCCTGATCCCCTTTTTGGTGTTCCAATTTTTTAAATTCTTGTCCAAACTTGTTTTTTTAATCTGTGCTCATTGGTATATTTATGTATGCTCATTGCTTTTTTATGTGTGCTCAATGGTTATCTATGCATGCTCATTGCTTTTTTATCTGTGCTCATTGTTTTTTATGTCTGGGTAGGATTGGGACAAGAAGTTGGACTTTTTTATTTATTTATTGGCATGCAGTCCACGGCGTCGGGCGTTCCTCTCTCGTCATCGGAGGGAACACGGAGAATGAAGCTCTCTTGACGGCAGCGTATCAAAGAGTGTGAGAGATGGTTCCCCTGCCTTGAGACCCCTTTCACTTCCCCCTCACTACCCCTTCTTTCAAGGTATGTGTCACAACCCCACATGCGGTAATAGGTTTTCCCGGTGTCATAACCCCCTATGTGATAATGGGTTTTCCCTGACGACTGGCACTAGTTTGGTGGCTCGGCAAGACAAGTCGAGACAGAAATAGAACACAACCTTGAATGATGTCGCAACCCTCCTCATGCTAGGTAGTAATGGGTTTTTTCCGATGATGTCCCAACTAAAGAGCATTGACACAGCTCTAATTATGTACAATCAGGGGCATCGGAAGCCTTACGGTGATTTATAATCCTCAGTTAGGGGCCGTTATCCCCAGAACAAAAGTCTACTAAAATTGGTTGTTTGGTATCGTCCGTTGACATGCGTGAATGTAGGTATCCAGAGGAGTAAGGTAGTAATGTTCCAAAGCTTACGTGGAGTGAGGGAGAGTAGAAAACTACCCCAATTCACCCGAGCGAGATTCAAACCCACGACCTACCCGCCATAACTATATGAGTGACACGTATCCTTTCTAGCAAAATGTGCGGTAAGGATGATTAAAATAAGGTTCCGGAGGGAGAAATACCTACAGTTTACACGGCGGGAGTTCGATTTCCCCCACCAGAATTAGATGAGCCTGACATTTATACGGCGTGCACACCAGGATTCAAACCTCGATATCTTTAGCATGGATAATTTCTGTTATAATGGTCGCACTTTCTTCCGAGTGCCCCCCCCCCCCACCATTTTCGAAGGGGTTTTGCTGGTCGACCAGCTTTTTCTAGACCAGGTAGAATGTGCATCCGCATTTGCTTGGAATGAGAAAATCAAAAGTTGATCCCTCTGTTAACGACCGTCTAGTGACGTCTTAGACCATGCGACCATCGATTCATGTATACAAAAAGTATTATAAAATGCATAATTACGATAGATTGCTACCCAAGGACCTAATCTGTTTTGCCATTGATGGGGTCCAAATATGGTCGGATGAATTGATGGGTTTTTCCCCTAATGGTTTTATTATCTACCTTCATGCAAATGAGTAATCAAACGTCGATCACTCTGTCATCGACCGTAAAGTGACGCCTTAAACCATAAGACTACCAATGCATGTATACAAAATTTATTATAAAATACATTGTGACGGTAGATTTCTACCCAAGAACCTAATCTTTGTTTTTTGCCAGTGATGGGGTTAAAATATGGTCGAATGTATTGATGTTTTTTTTTTCAAATGATTTCATTATCTACCTTCACGCAAATTAGGGCACACTAACTTTCTAAATTATTCATAACTAGAAATCCCACATGGTGTTGCTCGTGACTCACTGTGGTATTGTGTTAAAAATAGCCTAATTAAAAAGTTAATTAAAAATCCTGCTTTGAGGTGCATTCGGACCCCTCCCGTACACCCATGTTAAATTTTTCCAATCTCTGCGTGCCGTAGATTTGGCTGGGCATCGCGCACAAATAAACAACAAACCCACACACATACAAACACTTCTTTTTTTATTATTATAGATTCCTGTTCCATTAATATAAATATGAGGATATCCCAGACGGGTGGCCCGGCACGCAAGAGAGAAAACATATTTATGAAAGAATACAAAATAGAATAACAAGATCGAAAATCTCAATATCTAGATTTATTCCCCCTGCACGTCAAACAGACTCGCACAGAATCCTAGAGATGAACATGACAGCTTAGCACTGTCTCACCGAACTATAGTCCCATTTTCATAGGAACAACTATAAAATCCATTAGATCTAATTTAAAGTATTCATACGTCAAGACAAGTGATCTGTAACAACCTATTTTGGTATACTATTAATACCTATAAAATATCACCGATACTGTAATATTATTTTATAAATGTTGGCTGACAAAAGTTTGTATTTCCTAAAAGTCTCTTTGTATAAAAATTGTAATCTACCTATAAACATTTGTTTTTCCGCAGCATTTTTTACTACCGGATCGGGCTTCACTACACTTATTCCCCCATCTAGTTAATCTAATTCGAGTCCGACGACTTGTAGTCCCGTGACCACCGATGTATTAAATATTTGTGTTACTTTATTTATTTGACTATGAGAGGGTGAAATAATAAACAAAATAGTCAAAACAAAACCTTCCAAGTGCAGGTATGGGCTCAAACTACCTCCCTCAGTACACCCAGCCGAGATTTAAACTTCAATCTCCCCATCATCAGCAGTCTATAGTCTAATGCAAGAGTAGAGCGTTAGACCATGCGGCCACCGAATTAGTGATTACCCCTTTGTCCTCTAGTGTAGGCCAGTTTGCTATCTATCCCTCTTTATAGCACCACGTCTTACTAACCGTTCGGGTTATAATACGCTTAAGTACTATTTTCGCTAATGGACTAGGAATTGGGAAGGTTGCACCCACATTTGCAAGGGGATGGAAAGTGTAAAAACCACCCCAGTTCACCTGACCGAGATTCGAACCTTGATCTTCCCCGTCCTCAGTAGTCTAGCTCAACACGAATCTGGCGTGTTAGCTAACTGCGTCACTGGGGTGAGTATCTATCAGTCTGCACTCTTTTTAGAGAGTTAACAATCTTTATAAGGCTGGCTCTTCTCTATATACACTTCAACCAAACCAAATATTACAACAAATTGAAAGAAGAAGCAGAACCACGAGTCCAACCGGATTAGGAATAAGGAAGGTTGAATCCACATTTGCCTAGAGGGAGAGCGGAAAACACCCTTAGTTTACCCTACCAAGATTCGAACCTTGAACTCCTCTGTCCTCAACTGTCTGCCACTACACGAAACAAGCGTGTCAGTCAACTACGCCACCGACGTAAATTATTTTAGAAATAACAGTTTTATTTAATACAATTTTAAATATTATTTAATATTCTATTCGCAACTATATTTTAATGAAATTTTATTTAACTTTTTCAAAAATTCATAAGTAATATTAAATATAATTTTAAATATCATTTAATACTCGAAACTATATTTTGTTGACATAATAAATAACATTTACTCAAAATAAATTAGCCACTTAAACAACTAAGAAATATAATGTCCACAATTATATTTTGATGCAATAATATATAACTTTTACAAAAATTCATAAGTAATATTAAATACAATTTTATATATAATTTAATGTTCGAGACTATTTTGTTGACATAATAAATAACATTCACACAAAACAACTTAGCCACTTAAACCTCAAGCCAAAATTAGAGGAAGTGCACCCACATTTTGCAAGGAGGGAGAATGGAAATTCTATTAGAAAAATCTCCTTAAATACGCTCAACGCTGATGAAGGAATTTATAATATTGAATACTATGCCATGGATTTGTTTAGCTTACCCTGAATATTTATTAAAACTTATAATGTCCGTTTACAATACACACACACACATCCTCCCATCGTTCTACGTGTCTAATATTTAACACAAGAAAGAATTAAGACAGAATAAATTAAATTTACTAAGGGAATGTATCTCAATTTTCCAGAGTTGGAAAAACAATTTATGAAAATTTACCCCAAAAATGACTTTCTGTGAGATCAAACCCCGATCTTCCCATAGCCTGTTTCTAGAATGGAAACTCAAACGTGATCTGGTGCACATATTATTTATAGATCACGCGAATCTGGTACATTTTAGCACCGCGTCTTACTACCCGTTCGGGTTATGCGCTTAAGTACTAATTACACTAATGAATCAGGAATTGGGAAGTTTGAACCCGCATTTGTGTAGCGGAAGAGTGAAAAAACTACCCCTTTTCCCCAGGTCTAAGACAGCACTCTCACAGTATACTAAACTGCAGGGGGATCCAATCCTGGTTCACTGGCTGCCACCTTCTTTGGTCAATTAGGGGTCTCCAGCTCAAATGATTATATTTGACATAGGTTTTTGGTAACAACATAATTACTTTTATTTTGAAACAATGAAAATTACTCTAAGGGGTAAGGACAAGGAAGTGAACCCACATTTGCGGGGAGAGAGAAACCGAGAAGTACCTTACTGGAATCCGATCTCCCGGTAGAACATCAGCAAGGCCATTTCTGAACTGTGGTGTGGATTACGCCGGTCCATTCTTAATTCGTCCAAGGTGGGTGGCGTAGCAAGATCAATTTAAAATGCTACACAGTGATATATTCATATGTTTTGCAACAAAGGCTATCCATATTGAACTGGTAAGCGATCTGACAACAAAGGCCTTCATAGTGGCACTTCATAGATGTTATGCCAGACGTGGAAGAAGTAACATCTACAGTGATAATGGTACTAATTTTGTAGGGGCAAATAATTATCTTCGAGATGTCTATAGATTATTTCAAGATGATAAGTTTAAGGAACAAGTGGCTGGTTTTGGAATTGTTGAGGGTATACAATGGCATTTTATCCAGCCAGGATCATCACACTTTGGTGGCCTTTGAGAAGCGGGTGTCAAGACGATGAGATTCCACATGAGACGTGTTGTAGGCAATATAAGTCTAACCTTTGATGAGTTGTGTACAGTCTTGGCACAAATAGAAGCTTGCCTCAATTATCGTCCTCTTTGTCAATTATCAGCCGATCCCAGTGATCCTCAAAGTCTGACTTCTGGTCATTTCTTGATAGGTGGGCCTAGCAGCGCAATACCAGAGTCAAACTACACACACATTCTGATGAACCGACTGTCTAGGTGGCAACTGGTTCAACAGTGCACCCAGTGGTTGTGGTCATGCGACTACTTGAGCCAGCTCCAGCAGCGTCCCAAGTGGATCACTGTATTCTCCTATCTTCAACCAGGGATGGTTGTGTTCCTGAAGGACGATGTTGCTCCCCTTCTACAGTGGAGATTGGCAGTGGTGGAAGAAATCCATCGTGTTCGAGTAGCTACTGCCCATGTCATCCAGTGTTGTCAAACGGGTGGTACAAAAACTGTGTCCCCTACCAATTGACTAATGTACAGAAGTGCTTCCAATGTTTATTATATTTTATATAGTTCTATTTAAGATATTCTAACTTTGTTGTTAAAAATATGTTATTTTAGGCGGGTGGTATGTTGTGTATTGTGTATATTTGCATTTGCTATACGCATTTTGTTTTACTGTTATCGCTTTCTGTTGGCTAAAATGAAGCGACCGAACAGGGTCCTCTTTTGTGCACGTGATATAATAAAATAATAATAAAGTCTGAGTTGTTTAATTCAGTGGTCCTCCCGGTCAGCCATAAATTCCCGAACACGCGCCACCACTGCAAATTACCTAAACTCAGTGGTATAAGCTGGAATGTGGGTGAAAGTATAGTTTCCCACTACCCCTCCACACAAATGCAGAAGCATTTCCTCCCTGCCCCATTAGTATGGATACAAAGAAAGACAGAATGGATGGTAAGATGGGGCACAAATGAAACAACGTAGTGATCTCAGAACAATTCTATTGAATTAAATTTGACAACTTTCTAATTTTACATAGCTGGTGACAAAATATAATTTACTGACAGTTTTTTATTAAACTTTTCTTGTCCTTATTTTGTGGATTTGCTAGTCTTAGAATAAAATACACTAGAATCAGAAACGATCAAGAAAATCTGATGAACAAGCTTCTTACTCGACTTTTCAAGAATCTTTTCTTCCAAAAGAAAATGCTCACTAATATCGCCATAGCTGCATTGCATTGAAACAATGAGATCCGAAAAGATATTTAAGAAAATACAATAAGTATTATCAGTCAGAGCCAAACTCTGTCAAGTGAAGAGCTAGTGGCCGTCAGAAATCTGTATAAAAGGCAAATCCACGGATTCATACATTACTTGAATCAAGAATCAATTCGATAGGTTGACTTTATGGTTCCGTGATTAGTCAACGCACTTGTTCAAAACCTCTGCAACTGTGTGATCATACCTTGGGTGAGACACAAACTAATCCTGTTCTCATTTGATCCAATGACAAGAGGAACATTTTCCAAACATAGCGAAGGTAGACGAATGGGCAACTACTAAACATCTTTCTTCGGGATAAAAATAAAAAAGGTATTTCGAATAAATGGCACATAATTTACTGTACCACTGAGGAAGAGAAACTGTGCTGGATATTTAAGAGCGGAAACCTCTTCACCAAAACAGTCGACACAATTCCATGTAGCACTTGATAAGAGCTCGTCTGGCAACCTAAATGAAGAGCCAAATTTTGAACTTACATACACTCTGAAGTACAGTTCAATTTTCACAGAAAGGACTTTATCTGACAGCAAGAAGAGCTATTAGATCTACTTTCATGTGTTCATAAGTCAAGTCAAGTGACCTGCAACTAAAATAATATAGTAAAATGCTTTCAATGTTGGTTACAAGTGTGTATTTTCTAAATGCCCATTCATATATATATATATATATATATATATTGGATTGTAGCTTACAAGGATGACAGATTTATATTTTGTCTAGAGAAGAGTTTAATCCTGCACAATCTTGCCTCTTCGGGATTGTAAATTGTGTCCACTGTCTACACAAACTTTGAGAGCTATTTACCTCGATAGAACGATTTTCTATGCTATTCTTTACTTTCCACACATATTTTATTTAGTACAAAAAGGTAAGGGGACCCTCAAATACCTAAGTATATTGAGATCCAATAAAATTTCAGATTCAAGGCTCAAATCCTTAAATAACAAATTTGTTTTAAAGCTCTAATACTATTTATTGGTGGTTCAGAAAATATTATAATTAGAGAATGTTAACAATTAGTTACCATTTGTATTTCCTATTATATTATTTAAAATTATCTAGCCATTGGGCCACCTCATTTTTAAACAAAAACCTGTTATTATATTAATAATTTTTTCCAAGATTCAGATTTAGATTAGTAAAATATTGAATTCATACCAAAGCTAGTGAAAAATAAAATTATCATAAAAATCTTTTAAATTTTAGACAAAGTGCCACTTTAGTGCTGTCAAAAGTGTAAAGTGTTAGAAATATATTAAAAAAAAGTTAAGTTTTCCTTAAATAGTATTAGTAACAATAATACTGTGCACCACCTCTTACTAACCGGTTTATACACTTAAGAACTAATTACGCTAATGGGTTAAGAATTTGGAAAGTTAAATATAGAAGAAGTGAACTCGCATTTGTGTGGAGGGAAAGTGGAAAAGCATTTAGGAAAAACCACCCCTAGTTCACTCGACTGGGATTAAAACCTCCATCTTCCCGTCCTCGGCAGTCTAGCTCAACACAAAACCAGCGTGTTAGTTGATGCGGGTCTTAATTTAGCATAACGTTTTTTATTACATTAAATAACAAAATAATTGTCTTTAAAGTAAAAAAAAACCATATTAATAAGGAATAATTTTCAAAATAGAAAATAAAACTCTACCATAGTACATTTAACTTGTAAAATTTAATATACTTTTTTCTTTAAAATCATAAACATAATTATAACATGATAACCACTGAACAAAAACCATGTAGTATGAGATTTTACACAATTGTTTTCATGTTCTATTAAATAGTAACCACCATTTTTAAAATAAATTAAAAAGTGTTTATGAAAGAGAAGATATTAAAAATAAATAATATCTTGTAAGAAAAGATACTACCACAAAGTTTTGTTTACTATGAATAAGTTAACAAAGCAATAAAATGCTTTTGTATGTATATATTATTGTTATGTATAAGTTTTCCAGGTAATAAACATATATACAGCATTTACAGAACTTATATAGATATATGTCAAAACTATTTTCTTGTAGATTAATATAGTTTCAAAAAAATAAATCTATGTTCCAACAAAAACATATTAGGAACAAAACAAACTATTTCAGCAAATACTAGGAGTAATATTCTTCCAGAAAGTGTTTCATTGTACAGGAAATGGGAAGATGATAGTTTCCACAAAATACCAACATTACTCTTATAGTCGGGGAAATAACGAGAATTCTAAAGATTTTTTAAAACAAGTTTATTTCTCATTTATAAACTAGATATATGTTTCTTGTGTTTCCTGTTGCACAACAGATTCATTGTTAAATTATTGCAAAATTATTTGAAGTATTACAAAATGCTATAAAATTTAATTTTGTGAACTTTGTTACAGTAAATTGCTGCTTCCTTCAAGACTAAATAAATTTGATTATAATGCTGATTAAAATAGTCACCTTAAATATTTGTTTTGGGGATTTTATTTCCATTTTTTTAAACGAGTCCTTTTTGTTGATATTTTAAATTATTTCACAGATATTACATTTTGAATTATAGAAATGACAATACAAGACACAAACAAATATAATACACAGTTCTAAGAAATCAAACTGAAAAAAGAAATGATTTAAGTAGAAGAAAATTCTCTCTTAAATAAAAATGGCAAGATATTAATATAAAATTAATAATTGCCTAATGGCTTATGACTACTGTATATGAAGACACTGTAGAGTAATGCAAAGTAAGTGATAAAGAAGGTAGGACAGTTAGGCCAAGAATTGATAGAAACATGGCAAAAGCCATATTGTATTTGTTCCTTTTTAATATGTTTATATCTTTCCTGTACCTTCTTCCAGATATGTATTACAAAATACCTCAAAGATCGAAGTTAGTTTGTTCCTAGCTCTCCTACCCTTCTAGATCAATTATGTAAACTTTACATTATTTTACACTGTATACATAATATTAATAGAGAAAGATATTATAAAAATATATTATAAGTCATAAAATGACTACTGGCACTTGAGAGTAGTGTTTTTCTGACAATTTTCTGAAAGACTAAAAAAAAAGTAGTTCTGAAATTGAAAAAATCTATCTTCTTAAAGAAAACCAAATACACATTAATTTGCACCATTTTTAATACAATATATATATTTTACTAAACTAAAATTACCATATACAATGTCACTGAAATACCAAAACTGGACACACAAAATCAAACTATTTTATCACTTAGATTTCACTTATTGCTTTTGAAAATGTAGATTTTACAATAAACAAATTTACAAACCAGTCACATTATATTTTCACAAGAAATCACAATTATGAAACAAAGAATTAAAGTAGTGTCAGTTTAGTTTTATTTAGTTTTTATACAAAACAAAAATAAATGGGGCATCAAGGTTATTTATATGTTGGTTTTATTTCAAGGTATTTGACATGTTTGGATTATTAGCAACTAATACTTCCACTGCCTTTAAATAACTGGTTGGAATATTAACTTCTAAACAAAATGCCAGTTTTGACAAATACAAAGATTTCTTTATCGGTAATATTTATATTAAATTTTTGTAATTTTGTGTTATATAAATTTACAACTAGTGTTCACATTGCAAAAATTTGCAGTAGCTGAGGATTCAATAGTTTAGATAAAAATATGTTAAACCAATAAAACATTTTGTAGGTGATATTTATTGCCTAGAGCTCATTGCCAAATATAATATTTCCAACATAAAAACATAGCAAAAATATTTAAATAAGATTCAAGTTTATTCAAATCAAAAAGATATTGATATTTTCAAATTTAGAAGAAGATTAAGTAGAGCTTGAAAACTTGTCAGGTCTATGGAAATGCTANTTTATGATCTAACCCTATCTACGTGCATGGGAAACGTACGTGTGTGTGGAAAAGGGGGGGGGTGAGAGAGAGAGAGAGAGAGAGAAGCAATTATGTCTCTATTTATACTTCCATCTTTCAATACTTTCTTGTTCACACATAGAACGAATCTTCATGACATGTATCATATTTATGAAAAGATAAAACTAACGCTGGCAGTTTTGAACATGGTATGGACATAGCGAGAAACTTGGACAATAATATTATTAGTGTCAAACTACATCTCAATATCCTTGAAAACTCTTGTACTAACATAAGCACACAACGAAGTTGCCATTCTTGTTTCTTAGAACAAATATTGCTAAATTATGAAACTCAGCATTTAGAAGAGTTACCTGACAGTTTATAAATAATGTCTTGTCCATCATTTTGATAATTCCTTTTAAATTTTCCCATTACGTGTCATTTCAATATTTTCTTTTCTCCCAATTTTAGGAAGTCGTGATGTGTGTTTCACATTCTCTCCTAAAGAGTTCCGTTGTAATAAAACCTAGATCGAGGGAATGAGCGGTAACCACACTCCAATTTGCATAGGAAGAAACTTATCTGACATAACAGTTACTAGAGCTACTTTCATGTATTGATACATCAAGTCATGTTATTTGCAGCTGTCAATTTGATAAATATTATCAATACATATAAAATAACAATAATAATATAGTAGAATAACAATGTTGAGTGTAAACAAATGTTTCTATTACAGTGGCCTTTGTCCATCAGCAGCGGTGCAAAGGGTGGGATGTAACTCTTCCATATAATCTAGGTTTCATTATTAAGGCATGAAGACAGGTCTGCATTAGTTGTCACTCTAGTCAGCTACAAGACAAGGAGTGACTGTTTGACCACCAATGCCGATCTCCCTCCAGGAACATTTTATATCTAAACAAATTAATATTGTGGACAAATGGATAGACCTGACAAACACAATACATATACACTGTGGATGGTTTCAAATACACATAGTTGATGATAAACACAAAATTAGATTGCCCAACACTCAAGCCAATGATACCAAGAGGATAACTTTAAATCATGTAAGCAAAACACACGACTTCACTTTTTTTTCTCTTTAAAAATGCAAAATGATCTTTGTACCCTGTAAATAAAATGTACACACATTTGTTTTGGTTCGAGTATTAAAAGTATCTGAAACAATTACCCATAATTCTGTTTAGATTTTTATTGGTTACGAGTGAAGGTAAATTGCGTCAAGCCATTCACCAAACCAAAATATAATAAATATAAAAGCAAATATTTACACCAAACAATCAATTCAATCATATATAACCTCTTATATACAAATAATTTAGGTATAAAAAACTTAACTACAAACAAATACACTAATCTCGACAAGAAACACAAAATCAATGCACCCAAAAACTGTTATTGATAAATGAGCAAATTTGATAACCAACACCTTGGTTCCAAGCTATAAAGATATTTACTAAATCTACGATATTCAAATATATTTTCTTTGAAACACAAAATCTTAGCACATTGCTACATAAAACTAAACATGAGACCTAGACAATCTGGATTAAGTATGTACAGGTTATGATACTCACCACACGAAACAAGTCAATCAAAGCACACACACACAAAATAATGTGTAATTTCTCACACAAAACACATTAGTAAATTGGTAATGAACTGACCTACATTAAACTCTTAACTTTAGAACAACCTTACATTAATTATTACAAAAAACTAGTATAACTACTTGATAACATAACTACAGAACCGAGTTAAAACAGTTGACAAAGACTCCTCGAACAAATAACCCAATTTAGAGATACAACAGCCTGAGAACAAGAAGCCAACCTCAACATTGTGCAACAAGACACAGAAAGATATTAATTTAATACAACTAGAAATGCTCGGCTTGCCACCTCCTCCAAAATATGTCAACTCGGTGTGGCAGGAGACAAAATATTAAAATGTGCCTGATGAATGCATCTCAACTTCAAACGCTTTATTTATAAATAAAATGAGTTTATTTGTCTGTCCCGATAATTGCGCAATATGTTCCAACCGCGGAGGGCTGAAATTTTAAAATTAGTATTCCCTTTGTACAAACATGTGCACCTTAAGGCTAAAATTTTATATTTTTGATTAGATTGATTAATTTTTTTTTAAACTGGGTTGGAATAAATAGAGTTAAGATGTTTTTTCTTTCTGTTAGAAGCAAAGAAAGGCATGGATTGGTGACCACAAGTAAAACCAAGTACTTCAGAATGAAGGTGAAATTACTTCCAAACAAGCAAAGAAAATGTTAGTATAGAACAGTCACCTTACCGCGCTGGTACAAACACGTAGAGAGAATGGAAAATGAAATATTGCAAGGAGAATGAAGGAGTTGGAGTTTGGAGGTAAAAGACTGTGAGGGAGACTAAGGAAGAAAATCTTAAGGATGAGTATTTGTTCAGAGAGTAAGAGAATCCAAATGCAAGTGACCAGAGCAAACCTAGCCCATGTTACTACAGGAACATGTGTGGGGCTATTCACTAAGAATTGCATCGACAAGTGTTGGATAGTCTGACAGATATTTCTTTATTTTTCAAAATAATTGTTTTTTTTTGTGCAACAACCAAAGGGGCTATCCAAATGTAAGGTTAGTGATGTATTTTCCTGGAGGGAGAGTGGAAAACCAATACATCTAACAAAGATTCACATGTGGTGAGAGTTGAGCTTATTGATGCATTTTTTCCCCAAAGTTACTCAAATTGGCAAACACATTCGATCAGTTGACATATTTTAAGATAGCATGGTTCATTAGCCCGGTCGTTATTTAATGCTTTACAATAAAACTTGAGTCTAGCATTTTGAATGGGACTGTACCAGTCGTATTTCTTAATTTACTAAATAAACATAGCAACAAGAATGTTTAGGCCTTATTTAAAGTATATTAAAATGTAAGGTATTTCAATGTGCAAACACTTTATTTTATATCCATATTCACCTAGCTTGCTATTCAGACTTGGATCATGTGCCACATGCTATATGCTATAGTTTAACAAAATATAAAAACTTTACATAGCTTTTAACATTTTAAAGTTGATTTTAGCACAAGGTAGACAGTTGTGCATGTAAATACAGTTTAATTGTGATTAAAAGTACAATTCCTTTTATCCACAACTGTTACTTTTATGTCATTTATTTTTAAATTAACTAAAAGTTACATGTTTTACATAATATAAAGAGAAAATGCGTTAATTTCTTTTTGTTTTTGTACATTTGACTGTGCTCTTACTCAGTAGTGCCAACATTTTAAAAAACATTCCTCTTAGCAGCGCAGTTTTATTTGAAGTTGAATTGGAATAAATTCAAAGTCCCATTTGTTCAGGGAAAATGTTTTAAAAGAAGATGGTGGATATAATTAGCTTTAGTTTATATCTGATAGAAATTGCCTTGAAGTTTAAATATTTATTTTTTTATTCGGAAGCTTTCAGTGTAATGCATTATACACTTGAAGATGGAAATTGGAAAATATTTTACTTCTGATACTTTAATTTTTTATTAATTTTTAGCACTGTTTGGGTAGTATGCTTATGTACTAATTATGCTAATGGGCTAGGGATGAGGAAGGGTGAATTTAGAGGAAGTAAACCAATGAAGAGCAGGAAACAATTTAGGAAAATCCAACTTCAGTGCACCCGACTGGGATCAAACCCTTATCTCCCTGTCATCGGCAGTCTAGTCTATTGCAAAAGTGTTGCCTTAGACTATGTGACCACCAGAGCAGGTATCATTTAAATTAAGCTGTTAATTTGAATTATGCTAAGCTTGATTAGACATTTTAGCACTTCATAAATATGCACCAAATATGAAAGAGTTGACAGTTTTAAATATTACATTTAATGCATAATTAATGTTGATCTAGCTATTAAAAGCAACACACAATATAAAAATAAACTACCCATAGACAAATTTTTTTTTTAAATGTTTTAGTAGTGTAATTTATATTATGTGACTAATGCTAAGCTTTCAGCATTTTCACAAAGCAATAGCTTTTTATAGGTGAAAATTCCTGTCCTTTTCAATGAATCACACTTATTTGTTACTATGAATATATTTCTAGAATTCCAGCCATGGTTTCAACTAAGCAAACCGTTGGTCGATTATAGGAATGTCTCACAACCATTTTGAGTTGAAATAGTATTCAATGATCGTAGATATGGCTACTAAGAATAGATTGGTTTGTTTTTAACACTTTAAATGGTAAATGGGTGCACAAAGATTATTATTATTATGTAAAGTTTTCTGTAGAGGTAACTGGAAGTTTTATTAAACCAATTTATTGCACACAAGCTACTGTAGATATATAGTAAGTCCATGACTTACACAGATTCTTAGATATTCGATTGCTATACGACTAGCGACACCATATATCAAGTGCCATGTTTTAAACACGATAGATGGTGTCACTAGTACACCCACAAACAGCTGCTACTGTAATCACCATTAATTGGTAAAAATGTAGTAGTTTTCTTACAGTTATATATGTTTTTATACACATGTACTGTGGTAATGAGTTAAGAAACAGTGCAACAAATTAGAGATAGAATAAAAGTAAATATAAATAAATTTATGAAAGAAAGATAAAGAAATATATAAATACATTTTAGAGAATGAACACGAAACAAAATATTATATTGGGCGCCGGACTTAATAAAGTTGATAAATTTAGATGAGCAAGAAACTAATATGACCTCGGGACCACTGGGTAGCTCCATAGACATTGGTCTTACTTCTGAAAACCTCCTTGGAATGCTGGGAGTTCATGACCAGGCAAGATCACCATCTTGGATAACATTATTACCTAGCATCTAGAGTCACCAACAATAGTATCAACAATACACCAATAAAATACATTGTATTATCAGGCCAACAATGAATAAAATAATACAACAAAACATATTGTATGCAATTGTAAATGCTTTTATTATTTTGTTACCTTTTAAAAATTAAAATATCCTTCTTAGAAGTTCTCCGCTAATATAACACTAAATTTTGAATGTTTCAGAAAACAAAGGAAATGTTTGTAGCCTCTTGGCATTTAGAAACAATTTGGTCACTGAAATCATATATCCCTGCAATAGAATTCTTTAACAATTGAGATTGAAGTCAGAATAATAATAATAATAATAATAAAATAATTTAATGGAATGTCTATTTCCTTATTGTTAATCCAACAATTAATGGGTATATTACAGATCAATAAAAGTATGAATTTTTTAAAAATTATTTTGGACGCTGAGAAAGAATGTTGTTTTATACTAAAAACCATGTTTAATAAGTATGAAGATGTGAGATGCAGCTGATAAAGTTATATGTAAAAGTTGAAAATTTTGGAGTCTTATGTAAGAAGAAGAAGAAGAAGAAGAGGAATAAAATAATTTAATGTAATGTCTATTTCCTTTGTTAGTCCAATAATTAATGGGTATATTACAAACAAACAAATGTTGTTAAAATTAATTTTTACGTCGAGAAAGAAAGTTTTTTATACTTAAAAACCATGTTTAATCAGTGTGAAGATGTAAGATGCAGCTGATAAAGTTGAACATTTTTGAGTTGCATGATTGCAGAAAAATTGACTAGAACATATTCCTGGTTATTAATTTTGTGATGTCTTGGAATCTTAATTGAAATTTGCCAAACCAAACTGCCCAGGTCGGAAATCGAACCTGGGGCATTCCATCATGGTATTTCACACTCACCGATGAGTAAATATTACCATTTAAATTTCAGTTTCTGGTGGAGCGAAACCCACTTCCCTTTTTCCCTTCACACAAAAACCTGGTGCCTCCCCCTTTACAGGACACGAGTTCTAGCTCAATCAAAGAACATTTGAAATCTCCATACACAAAACCTTGCATTGGAGGTAAGATAAGCTTGTCATAAGTTTAAATAAATCAAGTAAACAAAGAGAAAAAAATTATATCATCGTAAAATAAGAATGAAGGATTGAAAATTAAGTCCTTGAAACCAAAATGCACTAACTACACAATAGAAAATAAAATGAATGTATCTAAAATATGTCCAGTTAAACCACGCGGTGAGAACTTCTGGTGTTCCTTTTACTAAGCTTTCCACATCGCACATCTTTTCAAAACTTAGTTAAATGTCTCGTCACTAGGTTACACTAGCTTACATTCACATGTCAAGATAATATAGTTCGCACAATTGCCACCATCGCTAATCTACGAACGTGACAAGATGGGCACGCTAAAGAACAATGTTTGTATTTTATGGAAATCTATATACGCATTGAGGTAAATAAAACTCTCCTGTTGATACATAATAGCTTTGTTTGTAGCATTAGTTAAACAATCTGAGATAAATATGGCTCCAAACAATATAGTATCCAGTGGCGTCATGGAGGAAGCGACAGGGATGTCAGAGGTGCAAGAGGTGTCTGGTGATCCTATGGGACCCCACTGAGGTCGTTGTGACCAAGTTCCTTGTGTTTCTCCCACCCAAGGCACTGTACCCCTAACTCCACCCTAGGATCTGTTGGCGGGCATCTAGTTGATGTTCGTACAGATGTAAGCCCAGTTGGAGGGCAATCAGGCAGGATTGGAGGCGCCAGGTTTTCATGTGAAGGGAAAAAGTGAAGTTGGTTTTGCTGTCAGAAACTGAAATTTAAAGTATAAAATGTATCCATCAGTGTGTGTGAAATATAATGGAAAGCCCCAGGTTTGGTTTCCGACCTGGGCAAATTGGTTTGGCATATTTCAACTAAAATTCCAAGATATCACAAAATTAATAACGAGNAAAGGAAATGAAAATTAATAATACAAGCATTTACTACAATTGCATACCATATTTTTTGTTGTATTTTATTCATTGTTGGCCTGATAATACAGTGTATTTTATTGGTGTATTGTTGATACTATTGTTGGTGACTATCATCATCATCATTTAGGCAACTCTAGATGCTAGGTAATAATGTTATCCAAGATAGTGTTGACTTGTTTGGTCATGAAATCCCAGCATTCCAAGGAGGTTTCCAGAATTAAGACCAATGTCTATGGAGCTACCCAGTGGTCCCGAGGTCATATTAGTTTCATGCTCATCTAAATTTATCAACTTTATTAAGTCCGGCGCCCAATATAATATTTTGTTTCGTGTTCATTCTCTAAAATGTATTTTATATTTCATTATCTTTCTTTCATAAATTTATTTATATTTACTTTTATTCTATCTCTAATTTGTTAACTGTTTACCACATACTCGATAAGATACCGAATAAAGTTTCATTTTCTTATCACAAGCAGAGCCTGTTAAGGTTAAATGATCCCTTACAATAAATATGTCAAAAATACATAGGATACAAGCATCATTGGGGTAAAATGGAAACACTCAGAACGAATCAATTTCGTAGGTTGAATCAAGTAGCTTTCAACACTCGGTGCAGAGAAAGTGCAAGAAAATGGTCAACTATTAATACAGCATGTATCAGTATGAAAATGCCACATACAAAACAAATAACCAATAGAAAGATTAGTCGAGTTTAGGTCAAACAGGTAATTTGCCATAAGTGTTAAGAAATTATATATCCTTAAAAATAGTCTTGTACAGGAATGATATTTTGACTTGGGAAGATTTTCGGACGGGAAATAATGATATCCTGCGGGAATAGTAGGGGAAAGTTATTCAGATTTGTAATTTTAGTTAAAACTTAGCTTTCACATTAGTTTCAACAAAAAGATAAAAATAATTTGATAGTTCCAATTGATTTGAATGTATTGGTAGATGCCACATATAGTTTTAATAGTCAGGAAAATGGTAAAAAAAAACTGATTCAGTTGCAATATTGCAATAATTAATATGAAAAATATATTTACCTTCTGTAATTATGTAAAAAAAAATTACCCACACTCAATATTTGTATATTAATTTATTTTTAAATTGTAAGTTTTCCAAATAAAAACTTAATATTTTGTCCAAGAAGTGTTGAGTAATATTTTTAATATAATGTAACTAAAAAAACAAAGTCTAACACAACTATTATAATTGTGTATTTTTAATCAAGTATCCTTGGTATAAATATGAATAAATTCAAAAAATATATTTTAAGATTGACTAAAATAGTTTTCAAATAAAAAATCAGATGGCATCAATTTTAATAAACACATACACAATTAAACATCAAAATATTCAAACTAATCTGATTAGATACAATTGAGCCCTAATAATAACAAGCACATTTTTCAACTGAGCCAGTGTGTCTGGTTACCTCTGTATAAAAAAAGAGTTCTAATGCCTTAAATTTTGGGTAGTTTCGAAGAAGGCAGATTAGAAAAAAAGCACTACTTTGGATTTATTGGTCTAAAAACCTATTAATGAAAAACATCAAGTTTAACAGGCCCATGAAAAAATTGTTTGCTCTATAGGAGTTAATCAGTAAAGAGCACCATCTGTTGTGGTAAATATGATGTATTTTAATATATATCTTCATTCTTCAAAGTTAACACATTTGTCACAGGGTTGTTTTGGGGGAAAATCTGGTAATATTTTTTTAAAGAAAGAAGGGGGGTGGGGGTCGGGGTGCAATGAGGGCCTGTGGTGTCTATAAACAGTTGTTTGTTAGGTTCAGCAAGTGAAAGAGCTTGAAAGATTTAGAGGACACATTTTGTGGAGTTCAAATGAGGGTTCTAAGGGGAAAGTTAGAAAAGCGGAGAAAGTAGTTTGCTAAAATCAACTATTTATGAGCATCAGCCTATTTGTTGTTAGCAAACCAAGCAGGAAGTACAGATTACAGGGGTGTTTAAGATTAAGGGTGTCAAATCTAGAGGGCATTAAAGAGGATTTAAATGCTTTCAAACATAGATAACGCTTTTTTATTTAGTGCACTCCAACATTTTCAAAATATAATGGCTAATAAAAGTAGTTTCTATTAAGATGTATGAGATTAACTATTCGATTTGTATCATTCAATATGTGTTTAAAATTTTGCTATTTAATTCCATAAGAAATATTATTTGCATGCCCTATCTATATTATTATGTTTTTATTATATATTATTTATATTATGTTTAGTAATGTTAGACACTTTAGCTTAGTCGGTAGCGTGTCTGTCTATTGAGCTAAGAGTCCCCAGTTCGATTCCCGGTATGACCAAAAATTATTTCACCGGGGACTGGATGTTGTGCCTGTCCTAGTCTTAAGCTAGATTATAAGATATATGAAGCTACGACAGGCCTAGTGAACTGGAAGTGGGAAAAAAATAGCTTGAATAAAAAAGTGACCAAGACTATAAGCCAGAAACAGTAATGGATGTAAAGTAAAAATATATATTTAATCTGAAATTATCCTAAAACATCATTTTTACTAATTACCAATACAGATATTATTATGACTCATTTCCCGTCCTATTCCTGATATAAAATGTCATTCCTGTCCATCCCAAAGGAATAGTTATTAAAAATAAATTACCATATTTAGGCAGATTCTGGGATATGCTCATGGCCTAGAACCCTATCCAATTAAATCTAGTTTAGTTTGATTCGAAACAAATGAGGAAAAACTAGCTATAAGCAATTGGCCATTAATAATCAAGCAGAGTGCTAAGTCAAACCATTGTAGATAATATGAATGTATAAAGTTGAGAGTTAATCTTACCATTGTAGAGATACACAAGCCATGTGATACAACACAGAGTAATATCTTCAAGCTTGATAGCAAAGTGGTTGACTGTCTGTCGTATAGCTGTTGTTGACAGAGGCAAATAGATCGCAGGAAGGTGGAAGGGTAAAGACCATCTTTAGAGCAGGCTTTGAGGTAGAGTGGAGTATTCCATTCTTGAACCAACACATAAGCCTAATACAAGCAGGTAATAACCAACTGCTCTAGAAATACCAAAACAAGGAGAACTAAGAGAAATGTTCAATGCTGATAGCTCCAGCTGCAGAATTCATTAAATAAGATAATTAGTTATCACCTATTCCACAATCGAAAACAAAGTGATATGAATTTACCTAAATTGATGTATAATTTCGGCATCACTAGTATAAAATAGCAAACTCTGCACACAAGAGAAATCACATGGTGTTAAGCCAATGAACAAGCTGAGAGTGACAGCTTCCTTGTCTCGAATATTGCTCTTCATTCAACTAAATATTTTATTTAGGCGCTCACTAGTTCCCCGCTCTACTCTTGTGTCTGTGGTGGGTATCAAGGATGACTGGCGGTGGACGGTTTGGCCCCGTCGTCCCAATACTCGTCGTTTCCACTCTCGTCTCCCGAGTCGCTCGAACTGCTACTACACGAGACCTGGTCTTTGTCCTCAGGATCACAGAACACTTCCGCTCCAGGGAATATGTAGCGGTTAGGGCGCATGAAGAAGAATGAGTTGTCTGTAAAAATATATTGTTGTTTTAATCCAAGACTATGGGAATCAAAGATTTCAATTACAAATTGATCATTTTTTAACCAAACCTTCGTTGACTAATTTCTAACATAGTTTATAATTAAAATAAAATATAGATACAGTCAGATAAATTACCAAGATGCTATGCTGAATCTGTTGATCATATTTTAATCACAGATTGACGTTAGTTTCTAATAAAATGTAAGGATGGGTCCCTCAAATCCTTTAGGATACTCGAGGATTCAAGACTCAAATCCCTAAAAACATTATTTTCCCCCCTCAATTTTCCAATTGAAGTTTGTTTTAAACCTCCAATACTGCTTATTGGTGCTTCAGAACAAATTATAAGACAAAATTAACAACCAGCTCCCAAGCCAGTAATTTAATATATTAACTGACTGTACGAGTCTAATGTTATGATAAATATTCTGAAAAGTGGTAAAAAAATGTGTGTTCAGATTTATAATTTTCTTTAAATAGCCAATATTATAAAATATATTTTGTGTTTGGATCTTACAACATATATCTCATATATGAGGGGGTCGGGGCAAAAATATGAGCACCCTCATGGATTTAGATGGGATATTTTCACTATTTAAATGTCTATAGAATCCTGAAATCTAGCTATGAAAAATAAGTAAAATATTCATGGATATTAGTTATCCTTAATATCTTGACTGACTATAAAAACAACTTGTAGTTCAAGTGGTAAGCAACCATAAATCACTGCCAACTTAGTGGATGAAAGATGGATGGAATAAACATTCTCAGTTATGCTATTGTTCATGCTATGTTCAGATGACATGACAGTTGAAAAAAAGAGCGTTTCCACTATAATTTATTATTTTTCCAGGGTTTCCAAAGCCAATTTACAACTTTTCCAGTCACTGTATTATATTACAAACCTTATTTTACTAAGATTGCAACTTGATGTGATAATAATTTAAACACACGCACGTTCTTAAATTGTGTAGCTATGAAAGGGTTAAAAGATTTCAGCCTAAGTGATGAACTATTGGGTAACACAATCCAAGTGAAATCTCATTAAGATCATATTGAGCAATTAAAAGATCCCTTTACACCAGTACAGTTTAAAAGAGATTTCTGTTTGTCTTTTAGAGACGTGTCTTACTATTCGTTCAGATTATAAGCCTATGTACTAATTACACTAATGGGTTAGGAATCAGAAATGCAACCACATTTACATGGAGGGAGAGTAGAAACCCGTTTAGGAAAACCCACCCTCAAAGCACCTAACCAGGATTGAACCCTGATCTCCCCATCTTTGATAGCCTAGTCCAACACGAGAGTATCGCGTTAGACTACATTACCACCAAAGTGGGTCTCTGTGTGTATTTAATAGATGAAAGTGTTATTTTTACTATTAAAAATTAAAGTTGTGTATTATTTTAGTAAATATGTGAAATTTCCCTGACTTCCCTATTTTCCAGATCGCTAGACACAATGAAAAATAACCTACAAATTACTTTTAACATTTACTTTTTTCTTTTCAATTATGTTTTAGGCAGGGGTGGGTGAGGACTCGGAATTTCCAATCTCTTCCAAAATTACTACTTTGATTGATTTTATTCAATTTAATATACAATTTCTTTGCATAAAAAGTCCCTCAATATTTTTAGTTTTATTTAAAAAAATACAATTATATTAAATGTATCAAAAAATTCGAATGTGTGATAAATTATTTTTTACAAAACAAATTAAACATGAAATAAGGATAGAACAAGGCCTACATATTTACTAGAGAACTGCAGGCCTCAAAGTTTACAATTAAAACACATAATTACAACATTTTCGTGGTACATATGTCCCCTTCTTCAGCACAAAAATTTAGCTCTAAAAAAAAGTGTATTTGCACCAATTTATGGTTAATTCACAGATCTATTGCAGAAATTCAACTTGAAATATTGATTGTACAAATAATGCTTTATACTACCCAGACCTAAAAAAAAACACTATGCTTTCATTCAAACTTGACTCAAACTCAACTCGAAGTGAAAAACGTCTACTCACACACACCTGTTTTGTAGACTTTTTGTATTTATATATTGACACAATAATAACTATTCAATTGTTCCAAGAGCCATTTTAAACATAATAGATGTTGTTCCTTGTAAGCTCTAATTGCCATCATGTTTGTTGCGGTTTGAATAAAGTTTCAATTTATACAAGTTTTCTTTTCATAAGCAGAAACAGCTTAGCTTTAATCCCATAATGAAACAAAGCAATTTCAAAATAATGTACATCTTATTTAAGCACCATTTAACTTAAGAGGTTTTCATTTTATCCAAATACTTTGGGGATGAAAACCAAACCGGTGCATTAGTCAAGGACTTTTCTGAAAGTATAGTACAAACAATGCAAGTTAAACATTACTTACCTGGTAGTCTAGTGGACACACTCTCTCGTATTTTAGGTCTCCAGTAGGCCTCTAGTGGGTCTAGGTCATGGCCGTTCTTTGGACGACCGTCACTCGAGTCCACCGACATTCGCCGTTCTTTCGTCATCCCCCCACTACTGCTCGCCTCTCCCACCAGGGCAGACATGCGTTTGTCAGGGGGAGACGATATAAGCGAGTCTTTGTTCAGAGCCCCACTATCTACAGTCGCGGAACTGTCTATGGGCGAAGAGCGCGTTACATCGGACCGACACAAAGCACCAGAGTCAAAAGAAGACTCTACCAAGCAGTGACCGCTGTCTGGCGGACTGTCCAGTGAAAACCCGATACCACTATCCCTGGTGGAGGAATCAACCGACATGTGTCTCTCCTTGTAACCGCTACAACTGCTGTCTGCAGACGCACCCATCCCACTGTCAATAGACATCTGTAGAGAGTCCGCCTCACTGCTCTCGAGACCCGACACACCCCTCGTGACCAGACTGTCCCGGCTGTTGTAGTCCTGGGTGTCGTGGCTGCAGTCTGTCTCTGAGGGGTCGTTGCGGTATTCCCACCCCTCGTCAGTGCTGTTCCGCCTACTGCCGCTGGGGACTTGTGGAAGTAGATGGTTGGACTCGGTGAGGGGGGACTGCCAACATATTTCTTTCCAGCTTTCATCCAACCTACGCATAACATATTTATAAGACACACATTACCACGAGAAAACAATGAACACAAAGTTATGTTTTCATATGCTTTTTATTACAATTTTAATTTTTAATCTTGATTCGTCAACATTTAAAATTTCAATCTGATAGGGGTGTGCCAAGGCGACTTTTTCAATTCGATGTGAACTCAAATCAAATATATGAAATATTCTCAATGCTGAATCAAAGTTTAAATATTTTGTGTAAAATTGGGCTGAATCCACTTGTTTACGAATTTGAATCTTGAATCCGAATCTTGGAAAAACATACATTCAGTTAAGTGTTAAATTACTGCTCTGGAGCCTGGTTGTTAGGTTCATCCTAGAATTATAAATGATTATGAACTACCAAATAGATGCATCAGAGCTTTGAAAACTTTCACTTTGAAAATTGAAAAAAAAATATTTTTTTTAAGTATTTGAGTCTTCAATCTGAAATTTTACCAAATCCTATAATCTCAAGGATTTGAGGGTCAATTCCTATTTCTAATTTTTTACTAATTCAATAATTTCAGGGTTTTTTTCCAGATGAAAATTAATTTGTAATGTATATAACAGCTCAGAATGATGATAATTGAGTATTTTAGCTATCAATATATTTATTGGCAAAGTTTCATAATTATCAAAGGCAGAATTTTTTTAAAGTCAAGTTGAAGCTGACATTTGTTTTGAAACTAAGTCAAAGTTTTAAGGATTTGCACACTGCTACGATATGATGATGATATCAAACTCATTAAAATATGTTATTTATTAAAATATCATAGTATAACCATGTAATTACTTAAAGTGTTAAAAGTAATAAATTAGCTAAACAAAATAGCTATCTTGGACCTATTCAAGATCCCTACACAATGCTCATGTTGAGAACATTACAATTTGCTGGTAATAAAGTGAAACAGAAGAAGAACCAATGATGGTCACAATTATAAATTACTCAAATATAAACATTGCCATTTTGTTTAGATGCCAAAACTTTATTGGCTGAGATCCGAGAGCCAGATGTGATTGGATACCCGTGTAGAGACTTACAGATGACACATCTGGTTGATGATCACATCACTGTCTCCCAGAAGTTCAACATCAAAGTTGAAGTGAGGGAGAGGTTCTCTGTTAATGAGAACTTGCGGGATGTCTGCAGGTATCGAACCTAGGGAAGAACACAACTTCATGTACACCACCTGAATACTTTTATATAGGAGTAATATACTACGTTTATTGCTTTATGTAATATAAAAAATTGTACTTTGCGTCTTATTGCCTTTATGGGCTATTCACATATTTAAACCAATGAGATTAAGATGAGGAAGGTTCATTTGAGAAAAAATGTAACCATATTTAAATGAAAGGATAGCAAGAAATCATTAAAACCACAAGAAAACCTGTGCAGGATTCAAAGAGTAAATTCCTTGTCAACAACAAATCTGAACAGAATAAGAGTAACTCATTTCTCCGTGCACACCTAAGTATTAATAAACTGATTAAGGTTGTAATATTTTCTCACATAACTGTACATAGTGACAGGGATTAAATGCGTGTAAAAATACGTTTTTGGAAGCTTTTCATAATAAATGTTTTCTGGCTTTTACTTTTATTTGAATCTATTATTTTGTTTTAAATTTAGTTGAATACTTTTTTTCAAATTCACATACTGACAAAAAACCACTAAAATAGTTTATTAGTGTATGATAAGCTTGTAACAATCTCACATTGGCCTAACTCTATTCAATCTTTTTCGCTGCTTGAATCATTAATGTGACACTGTCCACAACACCATATGTATCACTTTAGATACTAAATCATAAGCAAATCAACAAGCTCACTATAAAAATAAGAACTTCACAGCCTGCTTGATTTCAGACCAAGGTATAAAATAAACTGGTATGAAATCGAACCTTTTAGAGCTTGTGGGAAAAAAAGAAACATGTAGTCCTAGAAGTGAATGGAACAGTTCCATAAGTCGGCCGTTAGACCATTTTCTTATCATACGGAACAGTTCCGTTTGTCTACTCTAACGGGGTTAAGTTACCAACAAACACTTTCTTAGCACTTACTTGGAATAAGCGCAACTGGTCTCACTTTTAGTGAGGAGCCAATAACGATGAGGAGGTCACACTCGTCCTTATCCTTGGCCATGCACTCGTGAAACAACTCGGGGAGACCTTCACCGAAAAACACAATGTCTGGTTTCATCACACCGGCTGCAACCAACAATACAAAGAGGAAAGGAATAATAAGAGAAGATCTAGTATAAACAAAAGGGAAGTTGCAACTGGAGCACATCCAATGTTCATCTCACGCTTTACACATTTCCTTTCCTCCCTTCTTTCTTTAAGGAAAACCTCTTATCACCTTATCAAGTAATTGTATTATATTTGAGCGAAGGTACAGACAGGAAAGGTGGCTAGAAAACATACGAAAGCGAACAAACACAATATGGCTGTTACCTACATTAAGAAGTGAAAACTAGTTTTCCTTAAAGAAAATGCAGTAAATGTGTTAACAGTTACTAATTAATATACTTTAGCCATTTATGATGTCGAAGTCGGACAGTTGAAAAATATATTAGTCCGAATCGAAGGCAGCCCTGGATTATTGGTTTCTTCTTTTAGAAAGTTGGAATAGGTGTTTCAAACTCCCTTCTGATGGGTTTCAATGGAATGAAACCTAGGTCAGGGATTGGGTGATAACAACCAATTTTCTTTAGGAGGCAGCCATTACCTCTTTGTCCAGTGGCAGCAATGTAAAGTGTGAACTAAGTTATTTTTTTCATTGCAAGAGTTATGTTGTGTTTGTTTTTATTCTGTTTCTCAGGATCTTTTTGAATATATAGCAAAATGCACATCAAAAAGTTTATATGTTCTTTACATACAGTAGCCCCATGGCTTCTTTGGTGCTGAATGACAGCTCACAGCTGACTTCTGACAGTCAACATTTAGGTATACACCTAAATTTTGGACTGTCAGAAGTGACAGCTGCTAAACATATGTTTTTGCAGATCATATGGTTCGGCGTAGGGATACGTAATTTGGTCAGGTAACTTTTTAAAGCTGTCAACTGTCAGCTGTGAGATGTCAGTCAGCACCAAAGAAGCCATGGGGCTACTTTAGAAATCTCTATCCTCCATATAAATATGCGTTGTGATAATTCTCCACTTACCTTTTTGACTTTCCTGTTTATACTCAAAGCCAATACTGTTGAACGAGGGTAATGCACCGCCTGAGCAACGAGAACAGATGGGAATCCTTTGGGCAAAAATATCCCCCCGGATGTCATCTGCCGTCACCTTGTATTTACACTGCATGCACGAAGCAGTTGCAAAAGAACCTGCAAACAAATATGAAAAAATTGTGAGCCTTTACAAGAAAGCAATCTCTTGGCACCTGGTGTTCTTCAGGGGTCTAGGGCCAAACTGAATGGGGCTTCAATCAACCCCGTTTCCCCTTGAAAATATTATTAATAAATAAAATGGTTTTAACTCTTTTTGGTGGTTGATGAGTGTAATGTGTCACTTTCACAATAGACTGGACTTTCAGTGACAGGGGACTGAGGGTACGAATCACTGATGGACGTAATAGGTAGGTTTTTTTTCCTAAATGGTTTTCCACTCTTTCTCCAGATGTACGCTTCCTCTAAATATAACTTACTTGTCCCAAACATATTAGTGTAGTTGTTAGCTTGAGTATAATCCCGAGGGGTAGTGAGACGCTGAGACAAAAAAAAAAGTATTTCCACATTTCTGTATTGTTTTGTACTTTAGGTGCTACCAGCTGATCAGCTACCCACACATCTGTACTAATGAAATAGAAACGAGAAAGGTAGAATTCAAACAAAATTGATCAGTATTCACATATATACAGAGTGGGAAACGACTTAAGAAAATAAATCCTCAGCACACCCAATACAACACCTTAGCTCAGTCGATAGGGTGTCTGTTTACTGAGCTGAGAGTCCCGGGTACGATTCCCAGCATGGTCAAAAATATTTTAATTGGTGAAATGTGGGTTTATCCTTTCATAGTGATAAATTAATGGCTGAGGACTGGATGTTGTGCCTATCCAAGTCTTAAGATAGATTATAAGACATATGAAGCTATGACAGGCCTAGCAAGCCGATGATGGAAAATATGTGGTTTGAACAAACGAATTACAGGCCACAAGCTGGAAACAATAATGGATATCAGTACACCCTACTAGAATTGAAACCCTGCTCCCTTTCATTGTCAATTCAGTCTTGCAAGAGTGAAGCCATATAATGTGTGACCGTCAATGAGGGTTTTGGACACCTTAACGTTTCCTAGACTAGAAACTTATCAAAGTCTCATATAATTCTACACTCATAACCCCAATTATGTTTAGAAAAAACTTAAAAGTTTAAATTTCTTCAAGAAGGGTTCTCCGTCTGCTACTGGAGGACTTCATGTGGAGCCACCGCAGTTAGAAACTCTTGCCGCCTCTATCAATAAACATTTCCATGTACAGCCCTGGTCCAGAGTAGGCTCCCAACGGCATGTAGGGCAGTTTGATAGGAAACTGCTTTGATCAAAATTAAAGAATCAGTGGCTGTGACCAATAGAGCATACAAAAGGTCGAAATGTACCAAATGAAAATCAGACATTTCATGTGTTTTTTTAAAAAAGAAGTTCTTTAATACCAAATATTTATTTAAGGTATCAAAAACAATTGTATACGTTAAGACTTCTACAAAGCCGATTTGTTGAGTTTGAATATAATCAGATATTATTCGCGACTTTCTTCTGTTTTGTTTTTTGTTTCTTCTCCTAAGAAGTTGTGTTGCGTGTCTCACACTCCCCCTGATGAGTTCAAAACTAGGTCGGGGGAGTGGGTGGTAACACTCAATTTTCTTCACGAGGCAGCCATAACCTCTTTGTCCAGTGGCAGCAGTGTAAAGTGTGAACTGTGTTCTTTTCATTGTAACTGCCATATTGTGTTCATCCCTTTTATGTGTTTATATCCACCTTTCCTGTGACTTCTTACAAATATAATAGAATAATATCCTAGTTATTTAAATTTACCTACTAAAACTATGATGTTAGATAAAGCGTTAAGCATTATATATATATAATAAAAAAAAGATTAGTTTTGGACCCTAGTCATATCTATAAGATATTATTATAAATGTAAGTTCTTTGACATGTTCATGCAACATTAGTTCGCCTGTCAAAGTCTGTTGTGATGATAACTATTTCAATATACATCTTCAGTCCGCAATGTTAACTAGAGATGGGCCACTGAATCCTGACAAGTATTCGAGATTCGGTGTTTTACTGGATTCGATGATCGAATCTTTCACCTCATAAACAAATCATGATATTTTGAATTCAAAAATTACTTAGTTAGGCCTATTTGAAAAGCACAACTTAATCTGTAATCTTTATTTTGTTTTTTGTGGAACAAAAGAGATTAGAATGAATGAAATAATTTAAAAAAAAATAGTTAGGTGTGGAAAATCTTACGTGCCTAGTACCCTAAACTCCCCAACTCTATGGGAAACTTGGACTCGACCGTTTCGGCACATGCTCACTTCTACAACTTTCCCCTCGTGAACAATCTTGTAAATATTTTAACGAACACATTAAAACTCTTCAAAAACTGAAAATCAAAACTAGAATCAAAATAAACTTGAAATCAAACAAATTACGTTTTTTTTAAAAAACAGAAATAAGAACACATTTCGCATGATACAAAGTCAGCCGCCATTACGTATATTATGTTTACTCGCCAGAGTAATGATTAAAATAAGATACTGTTAATTCCTACTACCCAAGTGGTTTAAATGATCTACAACTATGGAAAAGCAGAAAAATCCATTGCATATAATCCTTGAGTTAGACATTTTGTTGGGTTTTATGAGAAATAAATACTGTCACCAGAAGAGTTTATTATTCCTTTTTTTAATATGTTATTGAAGTAATTGTAAAGATATTCAAATGTAATCCTGCCTTATAAAATGGGAATGAACATATTGTAGTCGAAAATATGTTTGTGTTTTAAATAGAATATATTCTCAGAAATCGATATTTATTGTTTTCTACACGAAGATAGATAATGTATATATAAGAAAATAATAATAAAGCATACTAGGCATTATTATTATTATTAGCACCGCGTCTTACTACCCGTTCGGGTTATACGCACTTTTGCTAATCTGTAATGGTAGGGTGATTGTGAGATGAAATGGAGGACCTACAGTTTAGCGTGGAATCCGAACCACGGTGGAGACCTGGCATTCCTCACATTCACAAGATGTCTTGTCAGAGGTGAAGGAAGGGTTTGGTAATCAGATAAATCTTTGCCGGGACCGGGGATCGAACCCCGGCCGCCAGCATAGAAGTCTGACACCTTACCCCTAGACCACCAGGTCACCACTAGGCATTATTGAGTTCACTATTTCCAATGCATGTTTAATTGTTAAGCATGTTGTTTTAGTCTTTATTAAAAATATCCGTTTGTATTTTTATTTTTGCTATCTTAATAAAATAAATTATAATCCTTCAATGATGATTGAAATTGATCTAAGGATAACTATGCCTAATATGTTTATTTCACATGTTTTTTTTAGTTAATAAACTCATTCTAACAACACTTTTAAAATCTCAAATTTTGATTGATTTGATTTTTAAACAATAATATGAGTCTAGATTGTTTAATTTGGCTAGGTTTTAACCTGTATTTTGCGAGGGGTGGTTGGGGTTGATTAGAATTGAAAGCATGAATGAAATAAATCTTAATTCACAGCTTAGGCTTATATTGTGTAATGTTGGTCTATTTGTAAATCATCAAAATTTCTAACAATTTGATAGGATTCGAGATTTGAAAATAAAATGTAGATTCGAATTCGAGAAATAGTGGATTCGACCCATCTCTAATGTTAACTCATTTGTTGTATTATCCAAGGGTGTGATTATATGATTTACAGAGATTTTATAAAGGCCGTTTTTTGTGAAAAATTTGCAATTTATTTTCCAGTAATAATTCGTGAGCAAGAATTGTTATTAAAATATATACTAACATCTTTTAGAAATATTTTGGGATTTGCAAATGCATAAAATAAAGCCTCATCAATTTTTTTTCTGGCTTGCTTTGATTCAATTTATTGAATTGAATAATATAAAATTTGAATCAAGATAGTTATTATCGAAGCTTCGCGGACCCCTGCTTCACAAAACTTTATTTGAATGGTCTTTAATAGTTGCAAAAATTTGATCTATTCGGTGACCTGGCGGTCTAGGGGTAAGGTGTCAGACAACTGTGCTGGCGGCCGGGGTTCGATCCTCGGACCCGGCACAGATTTATCTGATTATCAAACTCTTCCTTCACCTCTGGAAAGACATCTTGTGAATGTGAGGAATGCTAGGCCTCCACCATGGTTCGGATTCCACGTTAAACTGTAGGTCCTCCATTTCATCTCACAATTCATTTCATCTCACAATCACCCTACCATTACACATTAGCTTAAGTGTGTATAACCTGAACGGGTAGTAAGACGCGGTGCTAATAATAATAATAATTTGATCTATTCAAAATGTGATTATTTTCCATGGATAGATTATTCTGATCTATTTTTTCCACCATAGCACATACATAGATTACTAGACTACTTACCATGACATTCTATAACATTTTGTATCCCTGCCACTTGTTCTAAGGTGTCAATATTCTGAGTATAGTTTCTAAGCAGTTTCTTGTGTTTCTCCAACATCTTTATAAACCTAGAAAATAAATTTCCAAATTATATTATTTAAGAAACAAATGCAGTTTAATGAAGTCAAGCATTTGAAAGCTTTTAAATGTATCTCATGCTTGGTTTTCTAGGACAAAATAAGCATGGATTCGTTTGGCTTCCTCTTTTAGGAAGTTGTTTTGTGTTTCGCAAACGTTCCTCAAATGTTTCAATAGATAAATATCCATTATAAAACAAATAAATTGGCCTAGGGAATGAGAGCTTCTGACTTGTTTTCTTAAAGAGATATGATTGTGACAAGTTAACAGTTTCAACTCGAAATAAATCTGAATCAAAAATATGAGATATTCTCAAAGCCAAATCAAAGTTAGAATTTCTTTTGTGAATTATTATATTCTGCAAAAAAATATTATATTGTACTTATCTATTTAACTTTCTACATTAAAATCATTTAGAAAATAGATTATACCACAAATGTTTGTAATATATAATTTTAAGCTGCCCTCAAGTTATTATCACAGCTTACAATTTTATTACTTCAGAACTGTTCATATAAGTATTAATTGGCAATGTATGTCATTAAACTTTTAAAACATGATAGAAGAACATGGCCTACACACTTACAGGAAAACTGTAGGCTTCAAAGAATAATGTGTCTCGAAAACTTCATAATTGTGTGTTTTGTTGTGTTTTTAATTGTGAACCTGTGAACTTTGAGGCCTTCAGTTTTCCGATAAGCGGGCAGGACTTGCCCTTCTATTCCCCCTTTAAATTTCTTGTTTAATACAGTATTTGGTGCCATTTTCCCTTTGGTTTGTAATGTATATACCAGCTAAGATTGTCCGTACTGGTAATTGAACATAAATTATGAATTTTAGCTGACAATATTTTTATCAGCAAAGCATCTTAAAGTGTTCAAAGCCTCACATGCAATGGCTGCAGCGTAGATTGTGAACTGTTTGCTCCCCAAAGAGGGAAACTAACCTGTGACATGGCGAGGGTCTAAACTGCCCAGGGTATATTTCCCTGGCAAACTTGAAGAAAGGTCGGGGGTCCTGACTGAAGTACTGGATGTCAAACATGGCCTGGGGGTCGGGGAGGTTCGGGAAGTCCATGGCAAGCCGAGAGTAGATGCCGTTACGGCTCCTGAAGTCCGGGATCCCACAAGACACAGACACCTTGGGCAAAATAAGTTTGTTATTATTGTTGTGTTGGATTTCGAGTGAGTAGGAATGGGACCTTCAAATCTTCAAATTTCAAGGATTAAAAAAAATATATCAGATTATAGACTCTTCAATAAAAAAAATATATCCAATTATCATTGTGAAATTTGTTTTATAGCTCTAATACTTTTTATTGGTGGTTCAGAACCAATTATAATTATAAGTTTAACTAAACAGCCAGGCCACAAAATGGTAATTTAACATTTAACTGAATGTATCAACTTTATAATGAATGGATTATAAAAAGAAAAAAAATGTTACATTTAGTTACTATTTGTATTATCTATAACATTGATATTTCCTCTTGTGTTCATAATTTTCTTCAAGCTTTGGTTTCAGGATCAGACGGTAAAGTGGAAACACAGATTTGTAAAATAATGGATTCAACCACACGTACAATGGCTATTTTTAAAATACTACACACTAAATATAATTCCCTAAATGTTTAATTGACAAAATATTATTAAACATAATATAGTCCTAAGCTGATAAAAGACATTATCAAAACATGTAATTTAATTATTTCAGATTTTTGTAAGATTAACATTATTTTGTAGCATACATAACAACTAATGACCAAACTTGGAAAAAATGAATTTGTATTTTATTAACTTTACACATTTTTTTATCGGCAAAACTTCATAATTTTATCAAAGTAAAAACCGAAGTAGTTGAAGGTTTGTACATCCTTAAACTTTATGTTAGCCCACTATATGAACAACAAATGTATGTACAAGGGGAGTTTATGTATCTATCAACCAAACATGGGTCTATATTCAATGTGTCCGAGCTAATGATTCATTCTCGTGGTCTTTATCCTTAGATAACTATACATTATGTATTCACAGCTAATTTTGTCATTTCCTGTTTTTGTCCTTTATGTTAATTGTGCCTAATTATGCCCTATAATATAATTTGAAATCTAGGTGGGGGGAGTGGGTGGTAGCAATCAAATTTCTTCAAGAGGCAGCCATTACCTCTTTATCCAGTGTCAGCAATGTAAAGTGTAAAATGTATTCCTCTCTTCATTGTAAAAGCCAATTTGCGTTTATTCCCTTTTATTTGTGTCTATTTCTTTTTTTCTGTAATTTCATCCAAACATAGCAATTAATCACAAAAAAACCCCAAGAGCTCTTTTTACCTAAAGAGCTAGTTCTAATTTAAAAACACTGCATTATATCCATCAATAATCTCACTGTGTCAAAGGGCCTATAAAATCTATAAACTCTCTCTACATTATACAATATTAACCCTTTTCTTGTGTATTTAATTTTTACTTCTTACATTCAGAATGCTAGTTATAAGTCAAAAATTAAAAATCTGAAAATTTCCATGATGATTACGATCAAATAATGTGATTTTCAACAAGTAATGCATTTTAAATATGAAATTTAGCACCACATTGTATATAAATTGCATAATAACATATATTTTATACTTATACAATTTTATATGTCCGATATTATTTATGTCACATTTTACCCAAATGCAATGTTATTCTGCTATCAGAACCATTCTTTATTTTACTAACAACCCACAATAGTGTCAAACCAATCGATAAATAAGGATTTGACAGGCCTAATATATGTAATAAAAAGATTTTTTTTGAAAATTAGGTTACATCAAGCTAACTTTAACAATGTTGTGCTACATTGATGCTTTCTTCAGTGTAGTCTTTAAGATCGTATATTTGTGTTAGGCTGGTTTCAAAATAAGAACCAGGTAAAAAACAAAAATAAAATAGCAATGAGAAGAAATAAAATAAATTTTAAAACTTAGTGAATTATTGAATTTTTCAATTTCCATACTAACCAAATACTATACGCCATTCACGGTAGGAATTACTCTCTGAAAGGTCTTTTTTCCTACCAATATCCTACAATATAATAGATTTCTGGTAGGGAAAAAGGCCTTTCAGAAATCAATTCCTACCGTGAACAGACTCTATATTTGTTACACTTCACATGGCACAAGTTTATCAATCATAAATTAAATGTTACTAACACAGTAGAATAACCAGATAAATATAACAAATACTACACTAATAAATCCCTCAACAATGTTTCCTGCCACATAAATATTGCACTTGTGCTACAAATAGTGAAATACGGAAGTAAACAAGCGCTACTATTGTTATGATTTAGCATTTGGTCAATGACAGTTCTCAAAACTAACACCAGATGTCAGAGGCGAACGGGCATGCTAGTATGAAGAATTCAGCATTCTAACACTCTTGTAGTTATTTCCGACTGTCGCGGCAAAGGTAGATCAAGTTTACACGTCGTGGGGTGAAGTCGATTTCCACAGTCAATGGCTATACTGCTGAGATCGGATATATCTGATTAAAACAGCAAAAGGGTTAAAGTCCTCTAGAAGTAAACAATGAAAAAAACATTGTCATTTTTTCAGAGCACACAAGTACAACCGTACAGTTTGTGAAAAAATATAATTAAAAACAATTTACGAAGTACTCAGTAAGTAAAACCACACCAGAGAGCCTGATAATTGAAAAGAAATGGAACTGTCCCATTTAACTTTTGTTTTATTGCAAGTGTGTTCAAAGACTGGTTTTTTTAATTCAAAGCTAATTTGAAGCAAATATATATTAGATATTCTAAAAATATATTGTGTTTTATTTTAATTTAAAAAAACACTGTGCATGTAATTTACAAAATGCTTTATTGGAGGAGTGTTTAAACATATTTTATTATAAACTTAGTTAATATATCATGTAATAAATAATTATTCAATTACCTCAAATTTTTATCATATGAACATTAATTCATCATGTAAAATAGCCCTAAATGGTAAATTATTAAACAAATGTGTATTTTCGCTCTCAATAATTTTGATGGCAAAGCTTCTTAACCTTGATAACGTATATATGCGGAGCAAAGTTGGAAGTTTCAAAAGCTTCCCACACCACTAACACCTTTTTTTCTATCCCCGACTACAGTATATTCACCATGGGAGTGGTGGTAACTGAAAACTAACAAAAGTTACCAAAACTATCTTCACGTATCAGTTGCTAAATCGTATCTGCTATCACTTTTGGCAGTCAAAACCTTCACAACACACAATTTGTTTTTAATAATCATTTCCCTTCAACTGTTTTTACATGAGTGGAATAAGAACTCATGAAAATAGCCGTTCGGATGGTTCTTTTTGGTGGAAGCGGCGTTTGTGGTTCATTGAAAATTCTTTACAGATAAGAGCTTCTAAAAGGCTGTGCTCACTTCATAAATGAAATTGGTAAAACAGACAAAACTACAGATGATGTCATACAAACCGAGTCCAGTTGTGTTTATGCGCATTTGTGTATTTATTTATGTATTTAGGTGGCCGGTTATAAGATAAAATTGTGGATGTAATACTTTTTAATTCATTATTTCATGCCCTATATTCTCTTTTTGCCACAAACGCAAAAAAAATATATATAAGTCTAATAAGTTACAAAAAAGCCAATTATAAATTAATCCTTGGAGAAGTATTATTAGAAGTGTGTGTTAGCACCTTTGATTGATAATATAGTATTACTAAGGAAATAATAACTATTACCAAATAGGTTATATTGATGACGTCCAATAAATGTTAGCTATTTTATTCCACTCACCCCGGCTCCTGTTAACACGATGACCTTCTTGGCTTGTCGCAGCAGTCTGACAACGTCGGGGAGGGTGTTGACGTTGCGGAGTTTCTGTCTGCGCGGAGGCTCGCTCAGCATGTTCAGGACAATCTTCCAGAGAGTCAGGTCGTCAATCTGGGAGGGTATGTGCGTTCCATCAGACATGAGCTGGCTCAACACAGTACGTGGATTGACGCCTGTCAACATCTGTCTTTGCACCCAGCTCATAGGGCCTACCGTGTAAATGAACAAAATAATAGTTTCAGGATTAGATTGAACAAATTTATTTTAGCCAGAGATTTTTTTTTTGTCCAAGCTTCATAGATTTCAGTTATATTTTGTCTTTTAAAGAAAAAGAATTCTAATTTTGCAAACTACTAAGAAACAATTATCTAAAAAGTTGCCTTATGGAAACTTTACTGTTTTCATTTATTTAAAAAGGGTAAGAATGACCTCAGCATGTTTGCAATATAGTATGAATACAAATAATAAGGATAATATTGACGATTATTTTGATAATAAGCATATAACCCGAATGGGTAGTAATAAATAAAATTATAGTTATAATAATGATAGTCATAATATTAATGATAATGATGGGTGTGGGAAATCTAATTTTTCGGTTTGAAGTTAATTCAAATAGAAAAAGATATAATTAATTATTCTTGAAGTCAAATCAAAGTTTGACTTTTTTTGTGTTTTATGCTTTAAAAATATGTTGTGCTTGATTTTAAAACTTTATACATACAAATTTCTTGGAAAGTGTTTTATTTCACAATCTTTGTAATCACTTATTTAATTATAATGTGACAAATCAAATTATTGCCACAACTTAGAATTTACTTCAGATTTTTTCATATGATTATCAATTTGCAAAAGCTTAGGATGGTAATAAATATTAAACGAGTATTTTAACCGTCAATATGTTTAATAATGAAGCTTCATTTAGGCCCTACTTACAAAAAGACAATTTTATTTTTCGAATTGAAGTTATATTAATTTGAAGCAGTCAAAGTTTCAAAAATTCATACTCATAATTTTGATATTTTTTATCGCGATCTAGTATTCGTTTGGATTATGTAGGCATACATTAATTCGGATGTTAGAGATGGAATGAGGAAGGTGGTATTTTATATAAAATGTAACCACACTTGCGTATAACAAGAGTGTAAAACCATTAAGGCAACAACTACTTTACTATACCAGACCAGGACTCAAACCTCGATCTACCCATCATTGACAATCCACTATAATACCTGAGTGACGAGCTTAAATTAGACCGTGTGACCATGATGTGGTTAATAAAATCTTTAGCCTATTACTTTTATTGATAGGTACTATCGTTCAATTTCAAATAGAAATATCAATTTTTGGGGAAGTACGTAAAGAAAAAATAATTACTAACAAAGTTTAGCCGTGAATTTAATTTTAGATACAAACCCGCCATAGGTTTCCAGTCCTGGCCGCTCAGCTCAGACAATCCACTGAGTTCGGACAAATTGCTGACGGTGGACGAAACTTCGTCCCTATCGTCATCGGGAATGTTATCGGCTGTCCCGGGACTGGAACAAAATGTGACTGTTCAGTCTCTGAACTGTATATATTTAATATTGTAAAATAGCCTCTGTGGAATAGTTTGTTTAATCTAGTTCATTTTGATTTAGTTCCCTATTATTATTGGTTTGTATGTGTTCATTGTTCCTTGTTATTTGGTTCCCGCCGATTTTGAATTTCCTCCTTTTTTTTGTGAGTGGAAAGGAGGGGGAAGGTAGGTCGTTGGTTGCTTTTTGAGTTCAGTTCAGTGTGGGACTCTGTTCGTGTTGGTTGTTGACTATGACGTCTACATCTTTTGCTTTGTAAATTCTTATTTATGTGTGATTCTGTGCTCCAGGCCCTAAAGGGGCCTCTTTGCTCCAAAACCCCTGCCAATCTTCGAGAATTGCCGAGGAATTAACAACCTTGTTCCCTATTCCTTCCTTTACTAACCCACAAGGTAAACCTCCATTTTCGCGGAATCTTATTTAGTAGAAGGTAAGCACTTGTCACATTGTTATATACAGTCCACCTTTTATCGGTTTGGTTGTTGTTGTTTTTGTTGCTAATAGTTTGTTGACTGGAAAGAACAGTGACGAAAGAACTAGACTCATCATTATCATTTCTAAACAAACAAATTATTGGCGAACTACTTTTTAATTATTTATAATACTCAAATTCCTAGCTCTTTGATCTCAATGGTTCGGAGACTTGATGAGATTTAAAAATGTGTTCAATTAATTTTGATACACTTAAAAGTAAAATTAGTTAACCTACCAGTACCAGAATATTTAGATCTAATTTGTAAAATGTTCATGCTTAACAATAGTTATATTATTTAGAATCTCCTCTTCAGTGACCATAAAAACTAGATCAAAATAGCTTCTGGCTGCATTCACTGTTTGAAATAATAATCCAGGGCAGACAGCATCTACCATTATCACTGAAAAAGTCCCTTATTTTATTTTGTGAAAGATGCTAGCCATAATGCAGCACTTATGACCTGGACTAGGATTTTATAAGAAATCGAAGTAACTAATGTTGGGTATGGAGACTGACCAGTCATTATTAGCCTTGCTGCAGTTTAAAGATGACTCTGGTTGACAGCTGCTCGAAGACACAGCGAGGGGTAGGTTAGACTCACTGCTGCACAGAGCATCAGATACACACAGACATTTTCCTGCCATAAGAAAAAGATGAATAATTAAATAAAACAAGAATAAATTGTGCTTAATCTAACTTATATGAATTTATAATCAAACTTAATTCAATGTTGATTTACAGTTGGGCATTTGAACCACCAGGGCTATCGACTTTTATTTCAATCACTATTGAACATCACACTAAGTCCCCACCAACAGAGTTCATGTAGTACTTAATGGTACTTAAAAATGGAGATCACATATATAGTCTGTATCCTTAATCATGTGACTGTGCCAACCAATGAAAGTCAATCCAATAAAACTCTTTGAAATAAATGTGTCTAGAAATCTAATATGTAGGAAACAGGTTAAACATAAAATAATTTTAATCTGAAGTTTAACCTACAAAAGTGACACCACTCTATCTGAGAGCCTTGTATTGCCTAGTGTAGTCCCAGTCTTTCAGGAAATAGCCAATAAAAATAAATTCATGATGGTGCTCCAAATAAATTTTGAGCCCATGTTGATATTAGTCAAGGTAAAAAAAGAGATGAATGAAAATTAGGTTAATGGCCTATTTCAGTGAATGAACGGATAAATACTACATAGTAATCAAGAAATTGAGTAAAATAAATAATAGTATAACTGCGAATTAAAAAAAATGCTACCAACTTACAAAGGCGGCATGGCGAGCACATTTTGTGTAAAGAGGTCAGTGTTTTTTGACACATGGATAGCAGCTGTCATCAAGACTAACTTTTTTTTTTAAATATCGTGACTATCAAAATTTAAAATTGCTCAGTAAAATTTAAATGAAATACTTGTTCAACTTACTAAGAAACTAAACTTTTAGAACCTAATTTAAAATTGTTATATATACCATTCTCATTAATAGTTCCTAGTTATTCTTAACTGTCATGGCAGCCCCGCCCCCACAATGGAGACCAAGGGAAAGGTGTATTTTTCCCTTCCAAATCCGCCATCTTTGGACTTTAAAAGTTGAACATTTAAATTGAGATATTTTAACTAAGCATACCTTTAGTGTCTTCATGAATAGTCTTTAGTGGTGCAGAAAAGGCCCCGATTTCAATTTCCACATTCGAATTTGATAGGTGTTGAGTTTGGTCGAGTTTGATTCTCTTGGAAGGAGAAGAAGATTCCAGCCCCGCAGAAATCATCGCCATTTTCAACAGCTATGACGATTTTCCGGAAGAGGAAGTAGATGGCGCTTCTTTCTGTGCTAGGAGTAAAAAGTTAACAAAATGGTATGTGTATTAAATGAAAGATAATCTAGAAATATTTGATTAATCTTTCAACATTCCTTAATTATTGTTGACATTTTGTCTATTTAACTCATTGTATAATATAATTATGGTATAATATTATTTATATTAAGTGTTTACCATTAAATGTACAATGTGTGTAACTTACGAAATGGCAAATATTTTGTGTAATTTCTTAACTATTAATGCCAAAATCTTGTTTAGTTTTACTTGTGTTTGCGCTTTAAAATGAATTACTTCATTGATAGATTTTACCTTCCAAACTTAAAGAGTAAATTATTTTGAATTTGACACTTTTTGAGATGAAATGTGATTACATAACCTCAAATGCATGTGTATGTTTTTAGACGGAGGGCACGGCTACAATCCGAACAAGAAAGTTCATGACCAACCGACTGCTTTGTCGGAAACAAATGGTAACTATTTAATAGTTTATAAGTATTTGTGTTAATCTCATAATGCCGGGATCACCATCACCTTAACGGAAAGGATCGCATGTGTTAAAGGCCAGGCTGTATCCAAATAGTCAAGTACACTTGACTTGATGCAATCTTGATAATTTTACACTTGGACCCACAGTGCTGCTTCCTACTGAATAATTTGAGTGAGTCGGTGCTCAACAGACGAAACAATAATACTAAAACAATTGCCAGTCAAACACCGCACCAACGCCACATAGCTTGTAGCGTTTGTTTCCATGGTTACCAACGCCACGAGAAAACTGCATAGGTCTAGTCCGCGACTATTCGGACAGATCTACACTTGGTCACGTGATTGCCAATGCAGCTACCAATGCCACGAGCCAACGCGATGTCGCATAAGTAGACTATTCGGATACAGCCCCAGTCTCCAACCAACATACCCGCTTGTCAGAGTCGCAACTACGCAATCACAAATGGACTTGTAATTACACTTTTATTAAATACAATGAAAACTCGTAAAACGTAATTTCAACCAATAGGAACAAACATATATATGCTTTATGCAAACATCAATGATAACTATTAAAGTCAAATTCATAATAATGTTTTCAAATAAATAAATATTTAAATGGTTGAATACACATGATTTTAATTGTAAATCCTGTATTAATTACTATACAATTCCAATCGTTTTTTGTCATAGACCAAATAACTTCAATTTATTTGATTTTAGTAGTCCATCCATATTTGTCTTTTGATTGGCTGAACGCAACTACATAAATGCAAGAGATGGACAATGTTCATCTCCTCCTGACAAACTGGTCTGACAGTTCCAATATACGATTGTGTTTGCATAAGCTATTGTAGACAAACAAAATTGCGTAGTTGCGAGTCCGACAAGCGGGTGTGTTTGGTTGTAGACGGGCCATCAATGGAAGCAATCACGATGCAGTTAACTTAACATAAGAGATGTCCCTGGAGGTCTTTTACTTTGAGTGAACATTACTTGAAGGTATCACCTGATCCAGCCAGCCAATAATTATGCGAGTGGCGTCAACAGGGCTATTTAGTCATTCATTTGTTGGTATTATGACCAAGGTTCACCATTTAACATAAGTTCTAGTGATCAGACATTGGAACAAAATAATTAAACCAAAATAGGAAAGCTAAATTTATCAAAGTCATGTAATAGATATTCATTATATCGATTGAAAACAATAAGCATTCTCAGATCATCACTGTACAACTAGTACAAATCACATCATACTCGAGAATGAAGATGTTTGGCTCGAGTTGTTACGTTAAGTTACGTGAATTGTAATCATACATACTTTTAAGTGAACGTTAAGTTAATTTGATTGTGATCCCAGCATAAACTTAATTATTTATTATGCCAGGATCACAGTCAACTTAACATAACGTTCACAAGTTAACTTTAACTTAAAACATGTGTGATCACGATTCACGTAACTTAACGTAACAACTCGAGCCAAACATCTGGGTTCTCGATTATGATCTGTGATTTTTACTATTTGTAAAGTGATGATCTGTGAATCTTTACAGTTTTCAATCGATATAATAAAATATCCAATATTTAACTTTTTGATAAGTTTAGCTTTCCTATTTTAGTTTAATTACTTTGTTTCAATGTCTGATCACTAGAACAAAGCTAAAGAGTAGACCTTGATTTTAAAACCAACAAATGAATTACTAAAGAACCCTGTCGACGTTACTCGCATAACTTAATGATTGGCTGGCTCGATCATGTGATACTCTTCAAGTAACCTTCACTTAAAGTAAAAGACCTCCCAGGACATCTTACGTTAAGTTGATCATGATCCCTGCATTACATAACCCTAACAAGCATTATTAAAAATCAATACATCAAGGCCGTGTTTGAACAGTTCGTCCAAGGACCCTTGGAAGCTAATTGCACTTTGAAATTGCCTTAACCTTGAGCTAAAGGACAAAAGTTGTTTTAGGGCTAGTATTAGCCGAGGCCAGGACTATTGTTTTGTTCTTTGACAAACTATCTACTATAAACTAATGTTTTCTAGCACTCATACACACAACATAAGCAAATTTCCAACAAACAAAATTCTAAATAATAAAAAAATATTAGTAAAATCACTTAGTTCACTTGATAATTTTCGGCCAAGACACTTCCAAGAACTATAATCTTTGAAAAGTTAATCTATTTACAGCACATCTTTATAGCTACCTACTTTTAAAACAAAAACCATAAGTTAATGTTATGCATCCGTAAACAAAAAAGTTCTTTGGGTTAAATGAACTTTCTTAGAACAATTCAAACAACTTAGATTATCACTAATGGTGTTTTAACATATTAGTAATACTCTTTAAGCATCTACAAGTACTACATTTTCTTTTTTAATTAAGTCTATTATTGATTAAAAAACACATCTTCTAACTAAACTATCAAAAGTAGATTGTCACAGATCTCAACTGGGCATTATCAGATCATTATACATCTCTTTCGGTAGAAACATTTTAGAACGTGATAATATTTTTTGGTGCACAATATTTATAATGATTTAAACATAAATAAACTATAACAAAGTTTGACCTAACCTTTTATATATGTGAATAAATTAAAACTTCAGAGCTCAATCTAACCTTACATGGGTTAATAAATGATAATTTTTACTATCAAAGACTGACAGGGTTGCCACGCACCTGGAAAACAGGGAAAACCTGGAAAAGACAGGGAATTTGTTTGTGTCTGGAAAAAACCGGGAAAACACAGGGAATTTCACCAAAAAGCTAGAGTTTACTGGAATTTGTTAGTGAAATTGGGCAATACAGTGCTTGCAAGCTTAAACTAGTAGGAATAATATAGACTAAAATTTGTAACTGGAGAATTGAGCAGTCTGATTGGAACACGTCTCATATTTTGACTATGCTTACCGGCACCTCATCAGCTTGAGATAAGTCCTGAGTGCAACTGAGACGACTCGTTTTCGTTCGGCAAATGCCGCGCCTTTTCGGCTTCCTCCACTCACCCCCGCTAATAAAGTTTACTCCTTAGTACATAAGCAATAATTAAGATTGGTTAACATGTTTTCTAAACAAAGTAATACATTCTTATTAAAAAAATAGATACCACATTTAAACTCAAAATCGTATTTTTGGTATTTCCTTTTTTTTTCATTCCATTTAGGGTAGACAGAAAATATAACCAATTTTTCCTTCTAGAAATTTTTTCATTAATTTCTCATCCTTTTTCCAAATAATTCTTAAACATGTGTTTCTCTTGCACAATAAAACATGCTTCCAATGACAACTACCACTCTTCATTTTAAAATTTTCTTTAAAACAAAACTAAATGCCTCTATAATTATATTTATAATATCTATTAGGTGTCTGGAAAAATTAAAATTTCCTCTGGAAAACCTGGAAAACACAGGGAATTTGGTAATAAGAAAATAGTGGCAACCCTGA
>CABFOW010003049.1:1462-16994 GCA_902141385.1 Timema californicum | reverse complement strand
GGGGGGGGGGGGGGGGGGTTGGAAATTAGTATTTGAAAACAATATTTTCTAAGAAAGATAATCAGGCATGCCTTGCAGTAGCTTGAGTTAACATTATGAACAAGGGGAGACATGTCTTAGATCTTTCGTTCATTTTACTATATCGTTCAATCCAACCCACTGGTTTTTGAGCAATCCATTACTACATTATTGGAAAACACGCACAAAACTGGTAATAATTTTATTCAAACTAAAATGTCTGTTTCATCGTTAGACTGATTTTACCCTCAATTCTTCACCATAAACTTTGTATCCTCAATTTCCATTCATGGCTCATACAACTCGCCTACATTTGCCAGGAAAAGACTGAAAATGCTAACATTTCGAGCTAGGATTAGGACTACAAACTATCACTCCCACCGCAAAAATACTGCCATTATCTTACATTTCCCAAATTCCCATCTTAACACCCCTAATTCACAAGCTGACATACATGTTGACACTCAATCTTTTCCTTTATCTTGTTTCCACCTAGGCCAGGAAAAAATACATGATGACAAGACAAAGTAAGACATCTAGCAGGTCAAGCAATCTGGATTCACTTGTCCATTCATTGAATGACCACTGTGCAATCTGCTTCAAATTGCTGGGGATTGTGATCAGATTCACGGGCTAGACCATCAATCTAATTATGTTTTCCCACTGACTAGGAGAAATATAGAAAATTTGGTCAAAAGTACCTGCTTTGGTGTTCACGTGGTCTAACATGCGACTTTCGCAGTAGACTAGACTGCCGATGACAGGGAGATTGAGGTTCATATCTTGGTTGGGTGTACTGAGGGTGGATTTTCTCAAATTGTTTTCCACTCTTCCTCCACACAAATGTAGGTAGACTTGTAAATACAACCTGAACGAGTAGCAAGACGTGGTGCCAAAAAAATGTTGAAAGCGACTTGATTTGTTGACTTAGCCACCGAAGTGGGTCTGGTTACCATTATGACTCATTATGACTCCCAATCCATCATAATTCAATTCTGACAAAATAGTAGTCGAGAATAACAATATACTGCCTGTAGGATCTGGATAAACACTGAGTTGTCTACATGACTTATTCAATCCATTGCTTGTGTGTGTTTTTAGGTCGTGGATGTTCTTCATCCTGGTCAACCGTCCGTCAAGAAAACCGAGATCCGGGAGAAACTAGGCAAGATGTACAAAATTGCCCCTGACCTGGTCTTTGTGTTTGGTTTCCGCACAGCGTTCGGTGGGGGTAAATCCACAGGGTTTGGATTGATCTATGACACTTTGGACTTTGCCAAAAAGTTTGAACCGAAACACAGGCTGCAAAGGGTAAGCGGGTGCACTGGGGGACACTTGGAGGTTCTTGTTTAGTTTTTAATCCTCTGATAAAATTATAATTTGATATAGAAGCATACATTCTTACATACCTATTGGCCCGCCTGTCTACCTACATACCTGCCTACCTACGTACCCACTTGTCTGTCTACATACCTGCCTACTTACCTACTTGTCTGTCTACATATCTACCTGCATATCTACTTGTCTATCTACAGTATTGCCCGTGGCTTCTTTGGTGCTGACTGACAGCTCCCAGCTGACTTCTGACAGTCAACATTTAGGTATATACCTAAATGTTGACTGTCAGAAGTGACAGCTGCTAAACACATGTTTTTGCAGATCATATTGTTCGGCGTAGAGATACATAATTTTGTCTGGTAACTTTTTAAAGCCGTCATTTGTGAGCTGTCGCTCAGCACCAAAAGGGCCATGTGGCTACTGTACATACCTACATACCCACCTGTCTACCTACATAACTGCCTGTGTACTTACCTACCTGCCTGTCTGCCTACGTACCTACATGTCTGCCTGCCTACCTACCTACTTACCCACCTCTCTGCCTAAAGTTTGTGTATGATAAGTTTTTACCTGGATGACAGTTCAAAAATCATAGGTTTAGGTTTGGGGTTGCCAACACTTGTAAAAGATCACTGTTTTGTTATAAATGGTAAGTTGTTCAATTACCTGTTATGTTCTACGATTAAAATAACGTAAACTTAAGTCTTCTCATACTATTTCATTACTTTTAATCATTTCTTTTAACCCAATCCAAAACAATATTTTAAACATAATTAAAAGTACTTATTCTACATTACGGACTGTTATCTATGATGTGTAATATAGAGCATACATTAATACATTTTAATACGGGCATCACCCGCCCCGGTGGCGTAGTTGGCTAATACGCTTGTCGTGTTGATCTCTACTGCTGAGGACGGGGAGATCGAGGTTCGAATCTCGGTCGGGTGAACTGGAAGTGGTTTTTCCTAAATGGTTTTCCACTCTCCCACCACGCAAATGCGGGTTCACTTCCTCTAATTTAACCTTCCAAATTCCTAATCCATTAGAGTAATTAGTACTTAAAGCGTATAACCCAAACGGGTAGTAAGACTTGGTGCTAATAATAATAATAATAATAATAATAATAATAATAATAATACAGGCATTGTGTACTTAGAAAAGAGAAAATACTTGTAATTTTTTATATGTAGGAAATTATCTTATTGTATTACGAAAAATTTAAATTAATAGAAATAATGTTATCCACTGCAAGGGTGCATCATTGTAAAAAACTTTGTTTCCTTCATGTACAACCACATGGTTAAATTTCGTTGATCGCCATTTTGAAGCTATTTTCATTAAACCTCCAGTGAAAGTGCTGTGAATAATAATTTTTAAGTGGAATAAAACAATAAATAAGCTTTGTGTCCGACCTCAAATAAATATATAAATAATATTGACCTAAATTACTGTGGTTCTATCACATTCATACATTATTATATGTTTTCATTACAGCTGTCCAAAGTGATGGATGTATTAGGGACTATTTTTAGTAACTTTTGGAGCTGTTATCCAAATAAACTAAGGTTGTGAATGAATTATACCTACGTATCTACCTCCCTACTTACCTGCGTGCCTGTCTACCTACCTACCTACTTCCTACTTATAAATCATTCACGACCTAAGTTTACCTAGATGACAGCTCGAAATGTTACTAGAAGTAGTCCCTGATATATCACTATGCCAACAGCAGACATCTATCACTTTGGATGTACTGTAATGAAAACAGATGGTAATATATTAATGTGATAGTTAACCAGAGTAATTTAGGCCAATATTATTTATATATTTATTTGAGGACGGACACAAAGTTTATTTATAGTTTTATTCCACTCAAAAAAATATTCACACCACTTTCACAAAAATTTCTAACGAACATAGCTTCAAAATGGCGACCGACGACTCTAAACCATATGATTGAACATAACGGTAAGCAAGTTTTTTCAATGATGCAGACACACATGTTGATGAAAATATTTTATTCAGTTAAATATTTCAAAATACGATAAAATAATCAAAAAATCATTTATTGTATGTAAAAAAATGACAACAATTTTCTCTTTTCCAAGTAAATACGATGTTTGTATTAAAAGGTATTGATGTATGCACTATAATACACAAAATCAGTAACACTCCAAAACGAAAAATAAGTACTTTTAATTATGTTATCAAAAACTATCACCTAGAGTTATGTAATTACATAGACTGGCAAAAAATATTGTAGTTTAGCTGCCAAAATTTTGACCGGCAAAGCTTCATAATTGTCAAGGTTGTTAAAAAAAACTATGGTACGGTAATAAAGTTGAAGCTCATACTTCAAGGTAAAGGTTAAGCCCTGCTTACTCTTATAATTTATATTTACCTCACAAAATATTGTGAAGTAGACATGATACTTGATTATAAATTGGTGTTTGTTTATAGCATGGTCTGTTTGAGAAGCAGAAAGCGACTCGCAAACAACGTAAAGAACGTAAGAACAGGATGAAGAAGGTCCGAGGTACCAAGAAGACGAAAGTAGGGGCAGCAGCAGGCAAAAAGGTAACTATCTACATATAATTTAGTTCCACTAACAAACTACAGTGTAAAGATTTTTAAATCAAGGTTTGAATGTGGGTCAACACAAATGAAAGCTCAGAAGATTGAATTGTAAGGAAACAATTTCGAGCCCCCACACGCTACATAGTTATATAATCTAATTTCCTTTTTATAATTTATGATAATAAGTATGTAACAATTAAAGATAGACTAAAAGTGTAAATTTAATGACAGGGAAAATGTGAGAATAATCCACTGCACAAATATAACATCTTCCTTTCTTCTCTCTTCTATAGTAGAAATAGTCACACACACATTTAAAAACAAAGTAATATTTTGGCATTGTTGCCTTTATCAAATACAAAGAGAAGTGGGAAAACATTTTACACTACAGTTCTAACAGTTTCTTTTTGAATTCAAAATGAAGTGATTTAGTGTTTGTGTAAATTCTATAACCTCTACCCTCTTTATGATTGATAAAGTCAATACTGAAATATTACTCAATTTCTATTTAAATATGTGTGTGACTATTTCTACTATAGAAGACACAAGAAAGGAAGATGTCATTTTTGTCCATCAGATTCTTCCCGCATTTTTAATCTTGTCGTAGGTGGGCTTCCTTCATTAAATTTACACTTATTTTCTTTTTCTTTATTTTTTTTTTCTCGATCCATTACTGTTTACAGCCTGTGGCCTGGGTCACTTTTTTTATTCAAGCCATATATTTTCCACTACCGGCTTGTTAGGCCTATCTTAGCTTCATATGTCTTAAAATCTATCTTAAGACTAGGACAGGCACAACATCCAGTACCCGGCCATCAATTTATCAATGTGAAAGGGTAAACCCATATTTCCATCAATGATAAATTTTTGGCCATACCGGGAATTGAACCCGTAAGCAGATATGCTACCGACTGAGATAAGGTGTCAGAGATATATATAGTCTAGCTCTGTATCTTACTACCTTTCCAGGTCATACACATCTTACTAATTACGCCAATGTAAGGGGTGAGGAGGGTTGAATTGAGGAAGTATACCCGCATTTGTATAGAGGACGATATGGAAAACCATTTAGGAAAAACCACCCTCAGTACACCAGACTAAAATCCAAACTCTGATCGGTGATCTCCCTATCATAAGCATTTTAGTCCATTGCGAGTGTGGCGCCTTTAACCATGCGGCCACTGAAGCAGGTCACAGTAAGATTGGAAGGATATCTTAAATATAGTGATCCTACGTTTACTTTGCACGTCCTTACTCCGGAATACATTCCTTACTGCAATAAGTATAAAAGACCGCAAAGGAGCCCAAGAAAGAGATGGTAGGAGCAGATTACAAAGTGTGCAAGGGAGAGGAGAAGAATGGAGATATTTTACTAAACTTACCTGGTTACAGGCTAGAAACCGATGATGACTGCAGTAAGGAAGTGCCTAAGCGCTGTAATATCCTTATTACTCTTGAAACAAACAAACCTCAGTCACAACAGATGCACGCACAAGCACATTTCAAGAATGGCTTTTTCCTCATTTTTTGTGTCCAGCATTCTAAGACCAAGGCATTTCAAATTTACTTCTGGAAGTCCTAATTTGGCCATTTATAATCATGTTCATTGCTAGTATATTATTTTATTTTGTGTGTTTCACACGCCCACATGAAGAGTTTTGATAGAATAGAACCAGTTGAGGGACTGAATGGCTTATTTTCTGTAGGAGGCAGCCATTACCTCTTTGTCCAATGGCAGCATTGTAGGGTGTGAACTGTGTTCTTGTATTCATTACAAAAGCCATAATGTGTTGTGTTATACCATGCATAATGTTGTTTGACACATGAAAAGTTGTGTTGATCTGATTGTTTTCACGCGTTGTATTTTCTCTAACAATCTCTGTGATGTGTGGACGACTGACCATGTGGGGAAGGTACAACTAACTCTTACAAATATTCTCTTTCATTTGCTTCTCACTTCCTTTCAGGGCAAAAATTAGAAAATGGTTCTCTCTGGTGATCTTCCTTTCTTTCAATTGGTAATGTCACTGCGGGACTCAGTTTTTGGGTCACCGGGTGTGTTTTTTACTATTGGCATGTTGTGTGGATTTTAAGGAGAACATATATTTATAACAGATCCTCTCTTACTTGGAACTATGTTCCATGCATGGGTGTGTCAAGGCCACAGTTTAAATTTAAGCAATTTATATTAAATATTCCCATAGCCAAAATTAAAGTTTGAATATTTTATAGTCTACCTCAGTAGTCTAGCGGTAATGTGTTAACCTCGGGACCCAATAATTGTGGGCTCAAACCAAGTTTGGGTCGACGGATTTTTCTTACGCGATAAAAATCCGTAGTACAACTTTCTTTGGAGGGAAATAAATCTGTCATTTCTTTGTTGATTGTGGCATGTAATAGAACCCTGGAAGGTTTGTGAAAATACTTCTCTCGGCAAAATTGCCAGGCCCTTTGCTCTCGCTCATAGAAATTCTTGTGTGCTGATATAATCAGCCGGACCTCAAATAAATAATTATAATGTTTAAAAAAATTGACTCTTTTTTACATAATTATATTACTTTTTGTAAACATATAATTTAACTATTTTACATTTTGGTAATGAAAACATTTCTGGTGTACAAAATGGCCAAAATTGAAGTTTTGTAATCAAAGCTTTTTTCATTTTTGAATCAAAAAGGTAGGTCAAACTTTTCAAAGTTCACACAGGTTTATTCCTTTTTGTATATCTTTTAAAAGAAATAATTGTTGTGTAACTAGCCATTTCATAGTAAATGAATACCATTTCATTAGTATGAACTTATTTAATTTCTTTAATTTGTGTAATTAATTGATTTATTAATGAAACCACAATAAAATATAATAAATTGTAAAATAAAACCATGTGACACCCATCATGCGTGAACTGGTATTTTGTGTGTGTACTTCCTGATTTTCTTTTACTGTTTAACATAGTTATTTTCATTTGTTAGGTGTTTTCTTAACTACTTTTTTTGCATGAATGTGTGCTTTTAGCATAGCTATGATAAAAATAATTCAAATGGTGAAACTAAAATAATGGTCAAAAGGGAAACCCAGGCCAATAAGACTTTTAAGGATACCGGAAAGTGGGGCTACTTTGACACGCAGAAGTAGAAAAGATTTAAAATGTGACTACTTCCAGAACTTAGCAATGATTGCCTTATATTTAACATTGTTAGGTGCAAAATGTCATTAGCTTTCAGAATATACACGTAGATATATGATATTATGAATAATTTACTAACAGGATTATTTTTTTCTACATTGCCAAAAAACTGGAAAAAAAAAAATTCAAGCCCAAACTCTTATGTGCCCAGATCATAACACAACATATATCGTAAAGTGTTACATCTTGTAGCCTGCTTTATTGCTGTTATTTTAATATATTGAATATCTTTTTAACTATGTGAAAATAAACACTTTTACCAAAAGTTTACAAAGTGGTAATTTCTTCGCAAAAATAGGGCTACTATAAACACATACTTTATTGGGAGAATTTCCCCGTGTGAAAAACGGGTACACTAGTTAGTTGTAGTAAACATGGTTTCTAGCCCACGAACGAATGAAGTTAAAATAATAGGGCAGAGGGGCATAAATGTATATTGATTTAAACATTATAGTTATTGTATCGCATAAGTAATTGATAGCAATACAACAGTTGGGGGGGATATTACTGTGGAAGATAATGTTATTTTCTCTGCCGCAGAAATGAACATTGAAGTGTAATCTTGGAGTTTAAAAAAGATTTGTACTGTTTAATTGTGTGTTTTAGTGTATTTGAACATGGCACACAAATATAGGCGTAAGCAATGCCCGGCACTTTAATATTTCAATTAATAATATGCAGTAATTCTAAGTGGTTAATTTGAAGAAAATTATTAGGTACCTTTAGTTTTCAAGATAGTGTTTATTTTGTTAAAACGAGTCATTTTAGCGAGGCCGAAAATGTAGGCATTTCCCCCGAGGGAGTGAATTTGTTGTGTATCTTATATATTTTCAGAATTTTTTCAATGTAATAGCTCTTTTATTAATAATAAATAACTTTATTGAATATCTAAACCTATTTCTTACTGATATATGATTTTTTTCAAAGGTCAATGCCAGTTTTTAGACATAAGCAGAGAAAAAAGAATGTAACCATCACTGAAAATAATTTAACTCAAAAGATTTTTATTCCAATGTTCATAATACCCTCATCTTTATATTGAATATATCAGGTGTCCTCATTCATCCTATTTAATATTTAGCACCGCGTCTTACTACCTGTTCGGGCTATGCGCTTTTAAGTACTAATTACTCTAATGGATTTAGGAATTGGGAAGGTTGAATTAGAGGAAGTGAACCCGAATTTGCGTGGAGGGAGAGTGGAAAACCATTTAGGAAACCCCCCAGTTCGACCGAGATTCGAACCTCAATCTACCCGTCCTTGGCAGTCGAGCTCAACATCATCCTGTTACTAGACCTTCAGCTATTACTGGTTTAAATGAGTGTATCATAATAGCTCCACTATTATGAACATGCACTCTTTTTTCCCCCCAAACCCATGAGCCCCAAAATAAAACAAACATGCACATCTTGTATGTATTAGAACCCTGTACAAGTAAAACAGAAATTGTTAGATTTATAAAAATACCTGGGGTTTTTTACATGAAAATAACCAAAATATGGCGTCAAAGTAGCCCCACTTTGCGGTACAAACCCATCCAAATATTAGCTACGGTACACGGCCATCTTGAAAAGAATTTGTTACCTAGAATAAAATGATATGCTCCGCTAAAGTACACTGCCATCTTGAGAATTGGCTTCTCGAAACAAAATGACCGACCATGCTATTAATGTTTGAAAGAGGTTCTGATCTAAAGTCCAATTTTCTTAGGAAGGGCCTTTTAGAAAATTCAAACAAAATGGTTTGTGATAACATTTTATTGTTTTATACGGAGTGCAAAGTCCACATTTTCATCTCGAAGTGAATGTGGGGAATGCCAGGCCTCCACCGTGGTTCGGATTCCACGTTAAACTGTAGGTCCTTCATTTCATCTCACAATCACCCTACCATTACACATTAGCGTAAGTGCGTATAACCCGAACGGGTAGTAAGACGAGGTGCTAATAATAATAATAATAATAATAATAATAATTCATCTCGAAGAAAACTCGAATCATTCATATGAAATATTTTTTAAGCTGAATCAAGCTCGAATATTTTTTGATAGTTTTATTCTTGACAAAATATTATATTAGGGCCTGTTATGTACTAAACTTTGGAAAATGTTTTATTTAACAATTGTGTCTATATTTTGTTTTATATTTATAAATCAAACTACTATCATAGCTTGGGCTAGTTTCAGATTTTCGCCATATTAATATTGACTAGTAATGTATATAACCTTTCAGAATGGCAATAACTAAACAAAAAGGAGAATTTTAGTTTTCAACCTTTTTATAGGCGAAGTTTTATAATAGTCAAAGCTGGAATATTTTTCGAAGCAAAGTCGAAGCTGATATTTGTTTTTAAGATTCACACACCACTGCCTCACGGAATCCTGATAGAGTTCAACTCTCTTACAGATGGTCATGTTACTAGATATAATTTCACATATTTATACATATACGGCAGTTGTCACTTGATAGCTACTATCATTCATACAAATAAAATAATAGAGGGGTGTGAAGCTTTGGAAACAATTCTGGCCTTGACAGTTATAAATAATTAATATTGACAACAAAATTACTCAATTTATGTTGAATTACTGCCATTTTGAGCTGATAAATGTACTACAAATTAATATTCCTATGGGGAAATCTGAAGTAATTGATTTATCAGAATAAATTAAATATACAGACAATTGTGCAATAAAACATTTCCCAATCATAAAACAACTAACAAAAACTATTTTACCTGCTATGGCAAGGAGAATATCTCCTATATTTCATTTGGGTTTGTTACTAATTAAAAAAGGGGTCTTGGCACCCTTCCTTTCCTTCATCCGCTGGTCTTTTTTATTTGGCGTGCAGAGTGTTTGTAATTCAATTGTTGTATTAAGGAGAATATTATCTGATAAATGATTTTAACAAAATGAACTGTATCTAATAATGAATTATCTTATTTCTTTCAGTAAACAACAGTGATGTCCTGACAACTACAATTTTTTTTTCTATTGTGGCAAGTGGATTATAACTAATGTTTTTAAATTAATAAATTGCTACTGTAAAAGTGTAATGTCTTATTTCCTATCCTTAACTCCTTGTGCTCTACTTTAGTTGGTACTGTGTGCGCTCGAGCAGCTATGTTTGAAACTGGAGACTAGTTATGTATTTCATGGACAATGGACATTATCTGTTATCTTTATTATTGGTAATAGGGTTGGGGGGGTTCAAGTATTATGTAAGCACCGTAACCCATTCCCTGGGGAGGAGATTGAACATCTTGGTCTGCCAGACCGGTACTTGTGAGCGTGAATCAACATTTCATTGCAATAAGTTATTATAATGCCTTCTATCAATGAACCATTGTACTTTTAGCCAGTCTGAATACTTCATATTAAAGTTAATAGACGGGGCTATGTGTTAAATGCTCACTATGACCATAAATAATAAGTGAATAGGCCTATGCTGATAGCTGTTCTACACACACTTTAGGGATTGGGTTAAGGGTGTAAGAAGGTTTGAGCAGTGCTTATTTTTGCTGACAAGGGAAGTGGTCAGAACAATGCTTACGTGAAACAGATGGGCAAGAATGTCACAGTGATCCAGCCATCCCTAATATGTTGAGGTGTTGTTTCAAGGACTTGGGTCATCAGATTAAACGTAGTTTTTAAGTTTCTTGTAACTAAAATAATTACATGCTTTGTTTGCCACAAGGTCTAACACGCTAATCTTGTGTTGGACTAGACTGCCGAAGATAGGGAGATTGGGGTTCGATCCTGGCCAGCTGCACTGAGGGTGATTTTTCCTAAATGGTTTCCCATTCTCCTCCCATGTAAATACGGCTGCACTGCCTCCAAATTAAGCCTCCCTAATCCCTAGCCCCTTAGTGTAATTAGTATGTAGGTGTATAACCTAAACAGGTAAGACGCGTTGCTAAAAAAATCATGTATTTACAAATAATAATTTTTGCTATTTAGTTCAATAAATTTAAATTCATTTTACATCAATGTTTATTGTGAATACTTAACAAAATTAATTTTCACCTTTACATTAATAATTAACAAAGATGTAAAAATTGGAAAAAGAAAAATGGTGGTTCCTGTGGAAAAGTAACGAAAAAGTTGACAAATAAAACAAGCAAGACTGCGACTAGGGTTTATTTGCTTATTTTTGCTTACAAAAAAAAAATGAGATTATGTAATAGTCAATTTTAAATAATTATTGCATTTGAGGTTGGTGAACTTTTTAAAAACAATTTATTTATGACATTTTTATATGTATTTTAAAATTCTTATGAAATATTTGTAGAATATAAAATCCACTGAACTTTATTATCTTCATTCAGATTATTTATTTATTTAAAGTGTTTGATATTAATCTTTTTGTATCAAAAACCCTGTTGAGAATCTGATAACGACCATGAATCCCCCTCCCCATAAACATTCACATAAATCCACTCGCACAAAATTACAATCATAACCAAATACATCCGTATTGGTCGGCAAATTGTGTGACTATAATAATGGCAAGGTAGAGTTTTTGTGACTATTAGCGGCAAAATATTTTTGACGTCGTTATGTGGCAACTGCTGTGTTGTTTTTATGTTCCCTGTTCACAAACCCCAGGTTATAAACCCTTGATTTATGTTAAAAGATTTGGGTTTGTGGAAAAGGGTATTTGACCCGTCTCTAATAAAAACAGTCGTTTTTAATTCGAAAACTAACACCTGGGCACCATAACTTCATCAGTGTGTTTAAGGGTTTTTGTTGGCTCAGCGCTAGTGTTATTAGGCCGTTCATTGGTCACATATTTGGCTGTCCTAATTTTTTCAAATCTAAAATATGAGTGTAAAAGGCCAAACTTAAGTTGTAAAACTATTTTATGTAGAATAAAATTCCACTTGGACTTTGAGCATTAAAAAAGTTAAATAATTTTCAATTTCCTTTGCTCTAAAAAACACATTAGTATTATGTTGTCCGTATTTTGACGGGTCCATTCCTTTTGTCAATGAATAGACCGCCAATGCAGCCTGTCCTCTGCCTACTTGTTCAGCTCCCAGAAGTTTCTTCTTTCCTTCAAATCCTCCTTCCTATGCTCCATTCCTTCTGTGATGATGTGAGGAAGACAGTTGCTCCTCAGGATGTGTCTGATCCAGTTTGCTTTCTGCCGAAGAATCACATTTAAAATTCTTCTTAGGATTTATTCATTTGTCACCCCAGATACTTGAACTGCTCTTTGCTTCCAACTCCTGGTTTCCTATTTTGATTGTCATTGGCTATTCATTTTTTAAATCTCCTTCAATTTTGCCCTGCAATGCTAGATCATCTGTGTATTTTACTATGTTGATGACACATCCTATCTTGAAATGTTTACATCCCTCAAGGGCTTTGCCGGGATTCAAACACAACCCCTCTGGCAAAGGTAAGCCACAACCATCTAGGAAGTTTTGTAAGTATTTTTCTGATTTATTTTGTTAAAAATGTTCTACGATTCAAACTATTTGGTGTATTCAACAAATGGGGGAAAAGGAACCACATACATTTTAATAACACTAATTTAAAGTTTCTTTGTTAAGTTTTTATTTTAAAATCACATTTCAGGTACACAACACAGCTTGACAATGTTTTATTACACAGTACACAGGCATATTTGTGTACACATACTTATTTCACTTTTTAAATGCTCTATTCAATAAAAGGATTGTTAATCTTTGCTATATCAAATTTTAATGATAAGTTTAATATTTTAACAGTTTGAAAGTGTTTTCTTACTATGGAATAGTTTTAAAAAGGTTTATTTCTAATAAAAATAAAGGTTTATTAAAACTAATTGGTCTTTTTTTACATATATCTTTACGCTAGATAAAATATGCAGTTAAATATTTACAAAGACTTCTTCACGGGAACTTGAAGCTTGAACACTGGAACACAAAGTTAAATGTTAATACAATGTGACAATAAATAAAACCTCATTACTTAAAGTGTTTTAAAAACAAACAAAAACTAGCACATTTTATTTGCAACTCTAAACAAGATAACGAGGGGGAGGTACACTTAAAATATTAAATTATTATATGCAGAATCGAGCAAACTTGTGGTTGAACCCAGACAAAGAATCACCCAAGTCAGCCTTCTTGCTTATCCTACTCATGACACCCGCCTCAGTGACGTAGTTAGCTAACGTGCTAGTTTCGTGTTGAGCTGGACTGCCGGGGACGGGGGAGACCAAAGTTCAAATCTCGCTCGGGTTAATGGGGGAGGGGGTTCCTAAATAGTTTTCCACTCTAGTTCCAAGCAAATTTGGGTTCACTTCCTCTATTCAACCTTCCAATTCCTAACCCATTAGTGTAATTAATACTTAAGTGTATAACCCGAACGGGTAGTAAGGTAAGACGCATTGTTAAATTTTAAAAAATCATGACAAACCAGAGTGGCAGCTCAGATGTTTTGTCTTTTGTGTGCAAATCTACAGCTTGGCCATTTTTTTCCCTGCGAATGTTTTAATAATAGCTCCCAGACATTCACTGATTAGCATAAACTATAATTTTATTGTTAGGTGCGTCTCACTATCTGTTAAAGATAAACACTAGCAGAGGTTCCCCACTCAATGCTTTTCTATGCTTCAAGTAGACAGATTAAAACTCTTCATTTTCTTTCTTCTGACCCAGTTTTTGATTAATTTTTTAAAATCTTATCAAAAACTTCAGACTTCTGCGCGGTAAATATTGTACAATTCTCTTAGCAGAAGGGCACACAAACTCTTCAATTTATTACTCTAGATAATATGGTAGGTATGAGGGAGATTAAGTTTAGAGGAAATTTACTCCATTTCTCTGGAGGGAAAGTGAGAAAATTTAGGGAAATATACCTGTCAAGGATTAGAACCCTGATCTCAGTGTCACCAGTAATCCAGTCTAATGCAAGAGTGACGTGTTAAATCTTGCGACCAACGAAGTAAATGTAAATTATATTAAATGTATGGCAATATGAAAATGTATAGCTTAATAAATTTTATTTCTACACATCTAATTAGTTTACGAGTGCTCTATATTATGTACAAACCTCTTCTGCTTCCACTTTAGCCAGACACATCAGCAACTGAGAGTAGGCATTGCATTCCTTTTTGCCTACAAACAAGGAACAATCATTATCCAAGGCGTCTTCAAAGTTATGGTATAATTCACTAGAGGGGTGGGGAAATGCAAAGCAAAGCTTGAAACATGCAAAGAAGATAAGGTTTTTGTGGTCACATAACTCTATTTATTTGCAAATTATCCATAAAGTATATTTTGGTGAAGAGAAAGGTTGGAGGTAAAAACCAAAGCACGCTATATTATTTTAAACTGACATCTCAGAATTTATCTCTCGCTATAGATGTCATTTAATCACCAGTTGGTATTAAAATACTGTCTAGTGGCTGTTATAAACATGATAGTATGTTGAAATATCTCATATTTTGTGAGAAATTTCAAATTTGTTCTTAGTATATCAAATTTTTCTTCTTCCTTCAAAGATGTTCAAAGATAGTGGATGTCAGTTGAGGTGAAAGATATTGGATCTCTGGAAGCTTCACATAACCCTAGAGTTCATGAAGTTTATTCTTGCACATTGATACATGTAGCCTTTGGTCCAAACTTTGTGCAAATGTCATGCTTACAGTTTAGAACAAAATAAACCTAAATTAACAAAAATGATAAACATGACTTCCTTAAACAAAACACAACTAATAATTACTTTCAACCACCAATTAATATCTAAATGGTCACCAAACACAAGTGGTGTTGACGCGGACAGCACTTGTGAACTTAAAATTACTTTGACTTTGTCTGGGTTTGAACCAGACACACACAGAAGTGCATCACAAAACCGCTCTTTTGGTTTGTCAAAGTGAGATTTGTGTGGACATATTATCGATAAGCATGCGTCAGATTCTATCTTCTGTCTCTATGTGCAAAGTTAAGCGGTGTCCAAAGTTGTGAAAGTGCATACCGAATCAACCAAATCTTCGTCATATTACCACTTTTGTATTTAAAGAATATACATATTGGCTAATTTTAAGTCTTGATAGTCCATTGGTTGAATTTCAGCAAGAGCATGGATGTTTGTGATAACTGATGTCCAGCATTTCAAATAACATTCACTGATTTCAGATATTCTAATATGTACTGAAGCAAGCATTGATATGGACATTGATATAGACATTGATGTAGACATTTATCAAAATACTGGTAGTTACAATTGAAGGAGGATGAATATTAGATCTGGATTGTGTAAAATAATGGCTGGACAGGAGTTTTTTTTTTACCTATTCACTTACTGACAAACTATAAGTTCAAACAAAACAATTTATTTCTGGGACAAAAAAAAATCTACTTTTAACAAAAACTACTTTTTTTTCAGTACATTAAGTGTGTTTCCTTTTTTTTTTTTTT
>CABFOW010003048.1:59774-84148 GCA_902141385.1 Timema californicum | reverse complement strand
AATTGGCTCCATTGTTCGGCTTAATTGGCTCTTTGTGTGGGCTCGGATCTTCATTCTATTACTACTCACCAGGTCACCCCAATTGGGATAATCATTGCCTATTCCGTGACTGGGTTTTTTCGCTTAGCCCCTTACCAAACTGGGGAAAATCCCTTCTGGTTCATGAACAGGGCAACTTCAAACTCTACCCAAGTATTTCCTGGTCCACGAAATGAACAAGCTAATAACAAGTTTGGTCTTAGCTTTTAATCGTTTTAGAATGAAAATCTAGGCTTAGTTAAGTTGGTTTAGCCTATAATTTTTAACACATAGTATTTGAAAACAAATTTTAGCTAAGCTAGTAGTAATTAAAAATGTATTTGAGGTACTTAACATACATTTTATGTACCGACTGATTATATCAGTGCATGACTTATAAAGTAACTTAAATCTTGAACAGACACAGCATCCAACTCTAGGTCGATATGTATGAAAGAGGAAGCCCACATTTCACCAATGATAATTTTTTTTGCCATACTAGGAATCGATCGAACCAAGGAACTTTAACTCTGTGGACAGACACGCTACTGACTGAGCTAACTAAGGTGTCGGCCAAGCTTGTAATAGAAAGGATAATAATTTACAGTTCATTAAATGGGCAAGAGTTCATACAATTTTTGTCCAAGTCACGAAATAGTCAATATAAGAGGAAAGTTCACGGGATGAACAGAAATTAACCCAATTTGTAAATAATTGGTGGTTTCTTTAACAAGGTATATCGATTTATTTGTGAAGTAACTGTAGTGTGAGTAGTAGATTTCTAAAGAACACAAAAAGTACCAGCAGTGATACTTCACTTACAAGAGTTGTAAAAAGGATGTATCAAGTAGAGCTATTAACGATTTCAGCAACCTACTAACCTACTACGCGCTACTATTGTGTTAAGATTTAGACTGCCGATGACGGGGAGATCAAGGATCGAATATCTGTCAGATGTACTGAAGATAGTTTTTTCAATGTGGTTTCACACTCTGCCTCCATGCGAATGCGGGTACCCTTCCTTTAAATATAACCTTACTAATCCCTTTAAACATTAGCTGAATTAGTACATGAACGTATAACTCGAAAGAGTAGGGAGACGGGGTGATAAAAAAAAGCAGAATTTTGGGAGCCTTTATCTCTGGAACCATCGAACCTAGGATATATGTTCATAGAGAATTTTTATGCTTTTTAAATGATCTACTATCCGCACCCCAGTTACTTCCCATATAAATCGATTTTTTAAATCAATGCTAAACATTATTAAAAAAACGAATATTAGATAGTTATCTATTTAATTTTTAAACGCAGTCTTATATTTTTGCTTAGTGATAATATCTTTGCTTTAAAAATCTAATGGTGTGCTTTGATAATTTTTGGACCCTGCTCAGTGTGCCGTGGGTTAGAAAAGTTGGATAAACGTTGAACTAAAGGGGTGGGACAAAAAAAAATCATACATAGCTTAAGCGTTTTTGGCTTCCATCCTTTAAATAATAATAATTTACCTCCCGAGTCTCTGGTTCATTTGTTATTTTAGTTTACGTTAACGTTTCTTTTCACAATAACAAATTCACAATAAAATAAAAGGTTTTGGTGTACAACTTATGTCAATAAGTTTAGTTGGATATTTTTATAGCTTTCACTTACAATTTTCTTATATTAGTGTTCAGTATATTATATACATATGAAAGCTAGTATTGTGGAATCTAAACATAAAAAAAGCATATATGTAAGTTTATTTATAACCGTGTATAACTACTTGTTAAGTTAATACCCATATGGATGAGGAGGGTTTAAGTTTAGAGGAAATGTACCTGAGGAGGTTACATGAGCTAACGATGAGTTAAATACCATGTACTCAACACATTACATTTTGGGGATCGTTAAGTCTCATATATTACGGTGGCGGTACATGTGGTTCGAATGGAATATTCTAAAACCGTAATTGACTGATGGTATAGTGAGGTTGACTAGACAGAACTATCTCAAAATAAAGATGGGGTGTAGTGAGGTTGACTAGATAGAACTATCTCAAAATAGAGATGGGGCGTAGTGAGGTTGATTGGATAGAACTAGCTCAAAATAGAGATGGGGCGTAGTGAGGTTGACTAGATAGAACTATCTCAAAATAGAGATGGGGCGTAGTGAGGTTGATTGGATAGAACTAGCTCAAAATAGAGATGGGGCGTAGTGAGGTTGACTAGATAGAACTATCTCAAAATAGAGATGGGGCGTAGTGAGGTTGATTGGATAGAACTAGCTCAAAATAAAGATGGGTTGTAGTGAGGTTGACTAGACAGAGCTATCTCAAAATAAAGATGGGGTGTAGTGAGGTTGATTGGATAGAACTAGCTCAAAATAAAGATGGGGTGTAGTGAGGTTGATTGGATAGAACTAGCTCAAAATAGAGATGGGGTGTAGTGAGGTTGACTAGACAGAACTATCTCAAAATAAAGATGGGTTGTAGTGAGGTTGACTGGATAGAACTAGCTCAAAATAGGGATGGGGCGTAGTGAGGTTGATTGGATAGAACTAGCTCAAAATAGAGATGGGGTGTAGTGAGGTTGATTGGATATAACTAGCTCAAAATAGGAATAGGTGGCGTACTTTTGTAAGTGTGACAATAAACTTTGGAGAGTTTAATACCATAAGTAAGTAAATAAATACCTGCATTTGCGTGGAGGAAGAGTGTAAAACCATTTAGGAAAAACCACCCTCACCACACCAGATCGGGATTCAAACCCTGATATTCCTGTCATCAGCAGCCTAGGTCTATCGCAAGAGTGACACCTTAGACCTTGCAGCCACTGATGCAGGCTTATTATCTACGTTAATACAGGTGCCGTGCGTTTCATAGTTAAACTCACCGACTCTTAACCCTTAGATTAAAAATAACAACTAAACTCACAAGGAAAGTTATTTTTTTTACCCTTTGTATAATCACTACAGGCTTGAAATCATCTCAAAGTTCAACCGAAGTATGTTTTAAAAATTATCCTGCTTACTAAAAATGAATCTTTTTGCAACGCATCTTACTACCCGTCCGGGATTTTTGTTAGCCTACTAATTAATTAAACTAATGGGTTAAGGATGAGGAAGCTAGGAATGAGAGTAAAAATACAAGATTCGCGTGGAGGAAGCTCAGGAGATCATTAAGTAAAAAAAAACACCCTCACTACACTCGGTCGGGATTCGAATCATGACCTCCCTGTCACCGGCAATCTAGGTTATATGAAAATCAAGTCTAGTACGCATGCCCAATGGTGCGCGTGAATGGACTATCTAAATCTCTGACAAAATGTCAAGACAAAACCGGTTCGGATTCTGATGCGATGAAATCATTTTGTCATGGAACTTTCATGCGTCTTGTGATTAGTTTGGCGATCGGGGACGATCTTTGCCCGTTGCAAGAAATGCTGTAAGGTACTTTTAACATAATATTTATTGCTTGTCAACTTTCTCAATTTATGTTCTGGAACGTATATAAAATAGCTAAGCTGTTATACTGTCAGCTGATTTAAAAAAAAACCTTTTGTTTGTATTTCTTTCTCTAACCAACGGATATAATGTAATTTTTTTTAATAAGGTAGTATCCGCGTTGAGGGTAACGTGGAATAAATGTAAAGGTTGCCTGCTCTGGCTATACGGTGACAAAGGGGTCATGGTTCGAAACTTAATCGGGTGCATTGGAGATTACTTTTGTTGTAAGTGCAGCGATGAACTTTTGAGGTCAACCTCGGTGGTCTTGGGGTAAAAAGTGCTCGCGCCTCAAGACATGATTTTTGTGGGTTCAACCCCAGTCGGAGTCAACGGATTGTAATTAGCGATAAAAATTCTTAGCACAACTTCCTTCGGAGGGGAAGTAAAGCCGTTAGGCCCATGTCGGTTGTATCATGTAAAATAACCCTGGAAGGTATGTGAAAATAACTTTCCCGGCAAAATTAGTAGGTTTTTCACTCTTGCTCACAGAAAATCTCGTGTGCTGATACAATCAGTCGGTTCAAAAATGCACGTTAAATACCTCAACCCGGCAAAGATGTATATGATTTCCAAACCCTTCCTTCACCTCTGACAAGACATCTTGTGAATGTGAGGAATGCCAGTCCTCCACCGTGGTTCGGATTCCACTTTAAGCTCTAGGTCCTTCATTTCATCTCACAATCACCCAGTAAGACGCGGTGCTAATAATAATAATAATAATAAAAAATACCTCATATTAAAAAAAAGTTTTTTATCTTTAGTTTCTAACGCTATAATGAGTTTAAAAATGTATTATTCTATTCTTTGAATACCCTATCGTTTTACAATCCTTTAGGAAAGTGTTTCATCCTACTGTGTCATTACTATAATAAATGACCTACCTATTGCTATTACCGATCCTCTTTCAAACAAAATCTCCGAGCTATAGAAGGGGATCTCAACCATTAAGTAATAACTCACATGGCTGGTTCGATAACTATATGAATGTTTGTGTCCCATGTGTGTAGGCAGCAAGTGATCAAATATTTACTCAATACATTTTACCTGACATATAAATCCACTCAGAATCAACGTGGTAAAGGAAAACTTGCCTCTCAACTTTGTAAAATTAATCATTTCTTAAAGTGGTATTCTTGAATTATTGATCAAATACACCCGCATCGTTGGGTGCTTGGATGATAAGTCAAGGTCACCTCTTATTTGCCGGTGTTAGGGAGAGTTTAGTTTGAATCTCGGTAGGTTGTGCTACCGAGGGTTTTTTTTTACTTAAATTGTTTTCCAACCTCCATTTATTTAAGTATGGTCACAATTAAAAAATACATATAAATTATTCTTGAACTTAGTCCTTGACTCAATTATGTAGTAAAAAGTGCAATCCAATTTTCATAGGAAAGTATCTATAGAAGTTAGTAGATCTACTTTCACTTATTAATAAGTCAAATCATGTAATCTGCAGGTGTCTGTTTTGATAGATAATATCATTACTTGTAAAATAACACAATAAAACGTTATCAATATTCAACACAAAGTATTTTTTCAAATGTTCTTCATATGAAAATTGCATTATAGCTAGCCTAAACGAGCTGAAACACAAAGGACTATACTGAAACGTAGACGAATTCATAAACTTACATCTCAAGGGCCTTCGATCTTTCCAAGTGCCAAGCAATACAAAAAATTAATATGAAGGGAAAACATTAATAATTTGAAACTAAAAAAATATTAGAAATCAAGTTATTTAAAATGCTTCTTTTTTTTAGCAACGCGTCTTACCACTTGTGTGAGCTATAAGTATATGTGCTAAATTTACTACTCTACTTTATTAGAGATTAGAAATGTTGAATTTAAAGAAAATATATCCACTTTCGCGTGGAGGTATAGTAGAAACACATTCAAGGAGGAAAAAAAACCTTTTCCACTCGACCTGAATCTGAACACCGATCTCCGCATCATAGGAAGTCTATTCTTTTGCGAGAGTAAGCCTTTCGAATTGATATTGATTACACTAACTAGTCTGCGTTTTTAATTTTTTTCTCAGTTGAGTTCTCAAAAGTTGGTGTACTTGAATCTATTTTTCACGATGATTCTAGAAATGACTTAAATTTATTTTCTATCACGTCAGGTTTTAACACAAATTAATAGGTTAAGTTTTCAAGATTTTACCTATTTTAAGCACAACATTATTCAAACACAAGACTATTTTTTTAACAAACGCATCTTTTATATATTTTAAAGACCTGTCCTAATACTATAAAAAACTATTCTAATACTTTTGTGACTACTATATAACAAAACAAAAATCAACCAGTGCTCCATTACGTTTCGAACTTTCTCTTTTTTGACTTCCTTGCAGATCCTCCATCTTCACTGTCCCTCTTCAACATCCAACAGTAATCGGCCATCATAGTTTCATTTCACTTCCCCTGGTACCTCTTATCCGTCTCCTTAATATCCTGGTGAAAGCGTTCACCTTGCTTTTCACTATAATGTCCCAGATTTTCCAGAATGTAGTCGATATGGGAGTGTAGGAAGTAAACCTTTACACTCATGTTATTACCCAACTTCTTGAAGTTTTCCAACATTTTTCATCACTGTTCCGGTAATTTGGATTTTGTATTTCCTAGAAAGTTTTCGGTAATATATTGGAAGGCGTTCCATGCGTCCTTTTCCCTCTCATTCATCGTTTTCTCAAAATCTTCGTCCTTCATCACTTTTCGGATTTGTGGACCAACAAAATTCCAGCATTAAATTTTTCTTTTGTGATGATAGGAAATTTCATAGAAAGGTACTTGAAGCAGGGCCCATCTTGTGGAAGAACCCTTACAAACTGCTTCATCAAGCCCAAGGATGTGTGGTGGAAGCACATTTTGGAGGTCTACAAGTGGTTCATGCAAGATGTTTTTAGTTTCAGGCACAACATTCCTTCCACTTGGGCCAAACTTTCACACTCCAATGCCTTTGCTTTGCCCGACTATGCCATTCACATAGAAAGCCAGGCAGTTTCGTGTACCTAGCTTGTTGTCCTAATATAATTCCTATAACTTTGAAGTCACCACAGATTAGCATTAACTTGTTTATGTTATTGCAGTAACAGTAAACCAAGGAATTGTTATTTGAGAATAAAGGAACTAGATCTTATCCTCTGATTTGTACCATGAAAAATGTGTTCCTGGCGCCAGAATATTCTTACTTTTGAGCCGAGAGCAAAGTATTTCTGCAGAATTCTTAGGCAAATTCAGATCACGTACTAGATCATTAAGTTCCCTCCGAGAGAACCTTTGTTGTGTTAAGTCATCTTCAGGCTTGTAGATATCATCACTATCAGCTTCAAAGATTACATCACGTTCACTTTCAACATCATCTTCTGCCATGTTCTCTAAAACAGCTGGAAGAAGAAGGGTGGGCTGGTCTTCTCCATGTGGAACTGGCATAATGGCTGAAGTACTGCTTGGATACACAATTTGCTTCTTATTTTTCGAATATCATCCCTGAACATTAACTAAACAGGAGTAACAGTCATTAAAGTGATATTTAGGCTCCCTCAACACCATAGGAATTGCAAACGGCATGCAAGTCGGTTTTTTTACCTTTTGCCCATAACCTTAACCTCTTAGCACAATAGCGGCAAACTGTCTTTGGTGCCCATGCCTTATCCTGGTCACCAAGCTTAACATTAAAATGAGCATAATAAGCTTTCCTCACAAAATCTTATGTCCTTTCTTTGCTTAAGTAGCACTTATTTTCCACAAATGTAAGAAAAAACACTAGGATTGTTCACACACTTGCGTGTAGACACTGTAAGACTACTGTTAAAACTGCAATCAAATTGGGGAAATAAACTGAGAAGCGAGTTGGAATTACAAACACAATAGCGAAATTCAATGAGAACCCCTCTAGAAATGCAAGCATCTGAGAGTCACAACACTTCCAAGGTCAGACAAGGACACCTAGCAGCAGCAGTTGTGCCAACCTAAAGGCTCATAGGTCTGTATTGCGAAATTTACCTCCAACAATAGGAATTACCTACTGGCAAATATAATGCTCTCGGCGATAAATGTTGGAAGTAAACTTGGGTCCATTGTGAAAAAACTGTGCGCGATAGAAGAAAATTAAGAACAGTTTTGGAATCGGCATCAAAAATTGAGGCAAAAACACATATTAGTTTTCAACCATCTGATATCATGAATATTAGTGTTATGAATAATTCTTGTCATTTATGGGGACTATGTCTATTGCTTTAATTTTGATAGAAACCACGTTCTAAAAGGCCTTATTTTATACTAGAATTCTATAATATAGATCTAGTAGTATTTTGGTAGGATAACAAGCCTTACAGAACATACTTTATACTACCAGCCTGGACGGTGGTTTGGTTTATTTTACCAAAATACTGCCATAAATTAGGATTCTGGTACAAAATAAGGCCTTAGAGAGTGGGTTTTCTTTCAAAAACAGTGTATACCTTATTTTTACTTTTTCACTATCTTACAGGTAGATAAACTATTGTGATCTTCAAAAAGATTGAACTCGAGATTTTGATGAATTTCGACATTCCATGACCCCCGAATCCGAAAAAGTGTTTTTGAATTTCCATCTGTTTGTCTCTCTGTACCTCGGGGTAGAGCCTAAGCTATTCTACCGATTGAGCTAAGACTTGGTATCCAGGGTTTTCATAGGGTTGCCCCAAGGAGTTTTGGAATTGGATATCTAACCCTAAAATAAAGGGTAGTTTACTGAAGGGTGAAAAGATAAAAATCGGCTCTAACGATTTTGATCAATATTATAAACGAAATGGTTACACTCATTGTTAAAGTATTGCGACCGTAAAAGAACAACTCTAACCCGATATGTTGATTAATGTCAATGTATCATGCATGACCTCCTTGAACTCTAAAAGGTGGTTTTTGCAATGCCGTGTGTCTGCTCACCCTAAAATTAAGATTAGCTCAATAAAGGGGAGAAAGAGAAAAATCGATTTTCTCAAAATCGGCTCAAACGATTTCGATTAAAATTCTATCTATGCATTGAATAAGATTATAAATAAGATGGCTATTTTCATTTTACCATGAGTATGATTTTTAGAGTACTTTACAGAGGCGGAATTTTCCGTATCGCTACAACTATTTGAGATACTAAATAACTTATCATTGCAAAATTGTAGTACTTTTAAAAATTAAAAATAAACCATAATTTGAAATATATGTTTTTAGAACAAATAGTTTCTGAAATATTGGCAAATATATTAATATAATTTTGTGAGCTCTAGTTATGAAGATATAATACTTATGTTTTAACTCGATAATTATTTTCTAATACCATAGATTAGGTAAATACTAGTATGTCTCTCGAAAAGTTCATGTTCTTTTTTCTTTAACCTCTTAAGGGAAATGTTTCTACAGTAATGATTTATCCCTATCATTTTAGACTCTATAATCAATATTTACCTTTTTTATTGGTCTAAATTTATAAATGAGTTATTTAATCGCAATGCGATAACCATAAGATGTGCAACCTCTAATAAAATGTTGATAATTTCAACCAGAAGTCAAAATTTGGGTACAAAGTGTTAATCCTTGTGAACACAATATCGATAATTTTTTATTGGTTCAAATATACAAATTAGGACATTAATTCCTTAAAAATAAAATTATATAATTTAAAAGGGAGTCAGAATATGTTTTACGGAAGTATAGCGAAATTCATGTTTGGGTTTGCTTACGTATATTATTTTGTTTCACATATATTATGAGTTTTGAGTAAATTTGTCAATTTTTTAAGGATTAGAAGGGGAAAGTCCGTGTGGAGTTCTGTACCATTTTTTTAAGCACTGCCTCTTACTTACTACCTGTTCGGCCTATACGCCTATATTTACTAACGTGCTAGAGATTAAGAAGGTTGAATCTAAAAGAAGTGACACCACATTAGCGTGAAGGGAGACTGAAAAACCATTTTGGAAAAAACCATCCTCAGCACACCCGACCGGGATCAAACCTCGATCTCTTAGTCTTTGGTAATCTAGTCCAGTGGTTCTCAAACTTTCTCGGCTCACGAACCCCTTGCTTATACATCTGAGTAGCACAAACCCCCTGATAAATATTCATAGCCACACACATAATGCTATAACCCATTTTTATTTTTTATAATTATTAATTACCCGCCTCGGTGGCGTAGTTGGCTAACGCGCTTGTCGTGTTGAACTCGACTGCTGAGGACGGGGAGATAAAGGTTCGAATCTCGGTCAGGTGAACTGAGGGTGGTTTTTCCTAAATGGTTTTCCACTCTCCCTCCACGTAAATGCGGGTTCGCTTCCTCTAGATTCAACCCTCCCAAATACTAATCCATTAGTGTAATTAGTACTTAAGCGTATAACCCGAACGGGTAGTAAGACGCGAATCTAAATATTATATAATTATTAATTGCAATCAAAAGGTGTATTACTTTTTAATTAACCTACTATAGCTAAGTTTGGAACTTTGGGATACCCCGCCAAAAATAATTCTATAATATTGAAAATACGTAAGTACAATTTCAAATACTTTTACATTTATTTAAAAAATTAAAACTGAAATCAAATAAGCAAAGAAGTAACATTTTTAATCTTTATTTTCATACTGATATCACATTTCACATGGTTTTTTTTCAAAAGTGGTACTGGAAATGGATGTTTGAGATAAATGAAACATCTTTCAGTAATCACAAAATGCGATGCCGATTCAAGTTTCAAAATTGTGTACAAGTTTTAACAGCTACTAATCTCTTGACGTGACTTATTGATAAGGATGCGCTTGCTTTGGATGGCAAAAAGTTTAAAGTCAAGAGCCACAAACAATAAATAAAACCTCAAGTCACTTTCAAAACTGAGCCTGTTTCTGTTGTGGAAAGCGAAACGAATTATTAATGGGGGAATAGAAAAAGTAAGCGTTATGTTTCTGAAGAGAGAATTGACAGAAAACTCGTCAACCTTAGATAGTAGAATCTTGTAAATGTGCCTAACAAAATTTCACAAACTATTCATTAAAAATCCGCCACTAAGGAAATATTTTGGCGGACCCCTTGGAAGATTTCCACAGTTTGGGAACCAATGACTAGTATTTTGCGAGAGTAGCGCCTTAGCTCGTGTGGCCACCGAAGCGGGTTGTATCTTCTTCGCTGTCATAATATCATAAGACGTATTCTCAACGAACCCCTTGCGATCATTGAACTCGACGATCTTTCGATATCTTTTGTCCTTTGGTGATCGGCGGATTAATATTCTCATCACACTTTGTCACCTGGGCTTTCGTTAACGCCCTGAACACCGGTGCAACCAATCCCAAAACTGTTAGTTTTATTGTGTCGGCAACAATGGCCGCCACGCTTCCCACGTAACCTCATCAGTGTTGCCACCTGCTGCGGCACAATTTCCCTCGTGTCAAGGAATGACGGTGACCTGAGGGAAGCTTTGTTCAGGCTCTGTTGTATGCTGAAGAAATATGTTGTTTTGCATGGAGACTTTGGGTCGGTGATTACCATATGGTGCCCTCGGTCGTTTTATATTAGGTTTAATTGGTTTATTATTATTGTTCTTTCGCACTACATCTTATATTTACCGGTCAGGGCTAACCTCATTTAAGGTGGGAGTGAAGAGAACTCGAGTTAAGGGCTGCATTTTTGCAGTTTTTATAGTCAAACTTATTTGACCATAGTAATTAAACTATTTCTCCAGTAGATACAAAGAGTTTATTTTCTTCACATGGTGGTTGAATATCTATAATGGTGTCCTGAAATTGAATGACAACTTTTTCTCGTCATTTAAAAAGTTTATCCTCTAATGCCGCTATTCTCATGACAGATATTCAACAACTGTTGAAATCATCGTGTGAAGAAAATTAAACTCTTTGTTTCTACTGGAGAAATATTTTGGCCAAAAAAAGGTTTTGCTATCAAAACTGCAAAAATACTGTCCTTAGCTCACGTTCTTTATATCCCCAACATAATCAATCTAATAGGTTAGGGATGTTGAATAATTCTAGAAGAAATATAACTTCCCTTAATCTGTTTTTAAGGAGAAGAAGAAACCATTTAGTATAAAACCACCCTCCATACACCCGTGAATATTCAAACTGAGCTCATGATAATAGTGATTTAGTGTAATGCGAGATTAATGTTCATAGATCCAGTCAAAATATTATAAGAACATTATCTAATAGCTAAATAAGCTTTTAGATCTACTTTCACGTATTCATTCGTCAAGTCATATGATCTGCAAATGTCACTTTTGATATATATATTATCAATACATGTAAAATACCACTAATAGTATTGCTGATTGAAAAACAAACCGTTGTATTTTAGAAAAGGTTCTTTCTACAAAATTCTACTTTAGTTTGGTCCCTCCAGCGTGTCTTTTTTTAATATCTAATGTATATATATATATATATATATATATGTATATAGTCAAATCATAATTAGTGAACGAAAGTAATATGCTACTCAATAAATTGATAAAAAGACTCTTTGATGGATACATCTATCTAAATACATTTATTCATCAAAAATTATTTTTACCAATTTATTGAGAAGCATCTTACATATATATACATATATGCCTATGTATCTTCATCAAAAAATCTTTTTATTGAATGGTATATTAATGTTTATCTTTGAAACTTCTGAAAATCTGAAACCAAGAACTGAGTCAATGCAAAATAATATATGAAAGTCACTTTAGTTGATAAGATCACCTCGAATCTACGCGCGGATACCTGAGCTTGTTCAATGAAAAACCCACGGCATTGTTGTAAGAACAAAGTAATAAATTCCGCTCCTCCAACGTTTGTAGTTTTACTGCCTCGTGTGGGATTATGTAAATGTCTTATGGACCACGGGCTTTCGTAAGACATGGTTTTCTATTACTACAACATCCTTTCAAGGACGTGTTGTATTATTGCGGAGATTTGTGTCGTCATAGATATCTAGAGTAGTTTTAAGGAAACATTACCCGCATTGGTGGCCGTATGGTATAACGCGCTACTCTCACAATAGACTAGACTGCCGATGACGGGGAGTTGGAGGTTAGAATCTCGGTCGAGTGTAGGCCTAATGAGGCTGAGTTTTTCAAAATGGTTTTAAACTCTTCCTCCACGGGTACACTCCTTCTAAATACAACCTTCTTAACCCCTAAAACCATTAGCGTAATTAGTACATAAGCATGTAAGCCGATAAAGTGGTAAAATGTTTGGTAAAAAAAAAAACATAGCTCGTGAGTCATCATCTGATCATATACAATGCTCACTTTGCAAGTGGATGTAAACTAATATAATTTCAAAGCCGTTTTTTGATAGGTCTTACCGTTTAGCCACAAGAAACCTCCAAAGAAAGACCCGCACCGACATTAAGTTGTTCCGACATTTTGAATTTTTTTTAAGGGGTTAAAAATTAAAATTTATAATTGGAATTTTCCCGTCCGTTACGGGCTAAAAGCTATAAGTTTGTGCCAAATTTCAAGTTTCTAGCTCATCTGGAAGTAGGTAAACATTAATGTCAGTGAGTGAGTCAGCCGTGTGGCTTTATAGTAGTATAATAATTACTCCAATGGGGTATGGATAATTAAGGAAGCATTTTGAGATAATCTACGCTCATTTTCGCGCAAGGAGAGTGGTAAAAAAAATTCAGATAAACTAGCCTCAGTAGATCCAACCGTGATTCGAACCCCTATCTCCCCACCAGCAAGTCGGTCTAAGACTATAAAGTAGCATTAGACTATTCGGCCACTTAAGCGTCTCATATTTACCAACTACGTTAATGTGTTAAGTATTATAAAAGTTGAATTAATGTTTTATTTTGATAAGTTCAAACACTAGTTAGAGTTGGATATCTTTCTTAAGGGGCTATTTTTGACAAAATAAGGGGTTTCAAGCCAGTATTATTTGGTTTATTCTGTTTCACATTTTGCCATTTCCTTTCTTTCTTTATTTATTTAGCACCGCGTCTTACTACCCGTTCGGGCTGTACGCTTAAGTACTAATTGCGCGAATGGATCAGGAATCGGGAAGGTTGATCTTAGTGGAAGTAAACCCGAATTTGCGTGGAGGGAGAGTGGAAAACCATTTAGGAAAAATACACTTCCAGTTCACTCGAATGAGATTCGAACCTCGATCTTCCCATCATCGGCATTCGAGTTCAACACGACTAGCACGTTAGCTAACTACGCCACCGAGGCGGGTTATGTCCTTTCTTCATCGTGAACTTACAATCCCTTTGAATTGGAGAGCATGCCATCTTTGAACTATCATAAAAATAACTACCTTATCTGGACACGAGTGACAAAGGTATAGCGGAAATACATATTTATTATTTAATACAACTTGTTGGTTAGCTCTTGTTCCTTTTATTTATACTTCACTGTTAAATTCGTCACATTTGGGTTTCATAATATCACATCTTTGTAAAATTTACACTTAGCGTTGTTTTTATATGCTTAAAATAATCATTATCTATAGACTTATAGACCCGCTTTGGTGGCCGCGTGGTTAAACGCGCTACTCTTGTGTTAGACTAGACTGCCGAAGACGGAAAGATCGGGGCTTAAGCTTGGTCGGGTGTACTGAGGGTGGTTATTCCCTAATGTTTTTCCACTCTCCCGTCACGCAAATGTGAGTACACTTCCGCTAAATTCAACCTTTCTAATCCCTAACACATCAGTGTAATTAGTACATATGCATATAAACAGAACGTCTAGTAAAACGTGGTGTTAATAAAAACACTACTATATATTTTATTTCTCATTTATACTTTATATTTAGGTCTACAAAATAATTGAATCTATAAAGTAAGTTTTATCATAAAGCTTATTGAAGTACAGTTTTCTGCCAGCTTCACTTGACAACACTGAAGTTGGGATCAGTTTTATGATTTATTTATTCTCATTTTAAAGTTTTTTTCCCCATTTTTTTATTTTTCTTAACATGGTAAAACGGTTTTATTTGTCTCAATTCCACTGGGTTTTTTTTAATGAAGGCTACACGATACCGCACCACGTTGCAATTTCCTACTCTATCTGTATTATTTACCTGAAATGGGTACTATCTGTGCAGTAGAACGGGATCTTAAATGATTAATTTATTTATTATAAATATTGTTTCAAACATGACAAACTATACTTATACTTTTCCGCCATCTTACAGGTAGAGAAAGTATTGTGATCGTATTTTTTTTTATCGAACTCGAGATTTTGATGAATGTTGACATTTCATGACCCCCCGAATCAGAAAAGGTGATTTTTGAATTACCGTCTGTCTGTTTCTCTGTATCTTGAACTAGAGCCTTAACGATTTTGATTAAATTTAATTTCTAAGCATTTATAAATATTCCAAGCAAAATGGATACTTTCAATAATTCGCCCAAATGACTTTAAGGGTTCTGGTCTGATGCGTAAATTCTTATTTTTTTTATCATGTCTCCGTAACGTTTAGAGATATGAAATTGCTTATCATTGTAAATATGTAGGGCTATTTATAATACATATCAGTTATTTCAAATATATTTTTATTAAACCAATAACTTTCAAGCTATAGGCATATATATATACACTAACCTTTCGAACACTAAAGTATTAGGACCGTAAAAAAAACTAACCTGAAATGTTGATAGATGTCGACATCTCATGACCCCACGAACACTAAAAAGTGGTCTTTGCAATGCCATCTGTTTGTGTACCTTTTTTAACCCCATAATTAAGAAAAGTTTAATAAAAAGTAAAAAGAGAAAAAATCGATTTTCTCAAGATCGGCTTCAACGATTTTGACTAAAATTCTTATATAGGAGTTGTTTAAGATTATAAATCAACTGGCTATTTTCATTTTCCCATGAAAATGACTTTTAAGGTACTTTACAGAAGCGGAAATTTCCGTATCTTCACAACTATTTGAGATACTAAATAACTTATCATTGCAAAATTGTAGTACTATTAAAAATAAAAAAACTTTTATATACAATATATTTTTATAAAACCAGCCATTTCTGATATATTGGCAAATATATTAATAAAATGTTATAAGCTTTAGTTGTAAAGAGATACAACTTAAGTTTCAACGCAATACTTCTCTAATGCCATAGAGTAAGAAAGGAGTAGTCTCTCAAAAAGTGTATGCTCTTTTTCTTTCAACCTCTTAGGAGAAATGTTTGTACAGCAATGATCTATCTCCTCCATTTTATACTTATTAGTCAATATTTACATTTTTTTATTGGTCAAAATTTATAAATGAGGAAGTTAATAGCAATGCGATGACCTGAGGATGTGCAACACCTAATAAAATTTTAACTTGAAATTGAAATTTTTACACGATGTGTTGACCCTTGTGAACCCAATATCGATCTTTTTTATTGGTCCAAACATACAAATGAGGACATTAAATCCCTAAAAATAAAATAATAAAATTTAAAACTGGGACTCAAAAAATGTTTTACGTAAGTATAGCGAAATTCATGTTTGGGTTTGCTAACGTATATTATTTCGTTTCACATATATTACGAGTTTTGATTTAATATCTCAATTTATAAACAATAGAGCGAGAAAGTCCGTACCATCATTTTTATGTGTAAAACTTAACTGTCTTTGATATATAATACAGTTATTCCATTTAACATATTTACTGTCTTAGAACATAATCAAAGAATATAGCTTGACTGATTAATGTGGCTCAAAAACTTATTTTAATGTCATAAGCTATAATAACTATTTAATTTATAAATACTTTCTTATCAATATCCTTAGCCAAGATCAAAATCTTTTCTGTTTTTTTTTTAGCATTGCGTCTTACGATGCTACTATCAATTAGGGATATACGCATCTGTACTAATTACGCTAAATGAGTTAGGGTTGAGGGAGGTTAAATTAAGAGAAAGTGTACCCACATTTTTGTGGAGGGTTAGTGGACAAACATTTAGGAAAATCACCCTAAGTGCAACTGCCTGGGATTCGAAACCTGATCTCCCAGTCATCGGTATTCTAATATATTGCGAGAGTGACGCTTTAAATCATGCGGCCTCCATAGAACGTTTTTCTCCTTCTGGAACTAAACTAGGAATAGGTGTGTCATTTCCTATGTCATCTTGTTTCAAAGAAATCCTATATTTAATTTCAAATTAAATATATGTGCATTGCTTAAATTGACAAATTTTATTACAGATGCTTTATTCTTAAATTAAACCTAATAATAAACTTAATAAACTACCACTTACACAATAAATTAAATAGATTTATATCAATACAGGTTATTTAAACACAAAATTAGTGATGCATTTGTGCTAACACTTTTTTAAACACAGACACCATAAAGGATAGAGCTTTGATCTCAAACAATGGGGTCGCGACCCCCTTTATGTTAACGGTGCTGGGTGGGGTCACAATGCTTTTAGGAGCTATAGCTACATATTTGTATATATATATATATATATACACTCCCTCTCTTATAAGTGATACTGTTGAAATAATATTTATAGAAAAGTGCAATATTCAATTGGAAACGGAAGAGTTTAAAATAGGAAGTGTTTTTTGAATTTTTCATAGCAAAACTATTTTGGCCAAAACAAAGAGAATATTGCTTCAGTACAAATATAAAATTTATTTTCTTCACAATATCTGTCATAAGCATTGCTACATTAAATGACAAACTTTTTAAAATAAGAGAATAAGTTGTCATTAAATTCCACGACACCCTTGAAAGATATTCAACAACGGTTAATATCACCATGTGAAGAAAGTTAAACTCTCTCTATTTTATTTATTTTGATCTAAAAAAAAGGTTCCGCCATAAAAACTGCAAACATATTCAGCTTGTCTCACGTCCCCTACAACGCCACCCTCAGTTCCTTATGGTTATCCAGCTGTAGCACTATACTTGCTGACTTAACCTACTGTGGTAGTCTAGTGCAGGGGTGTAGCTAGGAATTTTCCTCGGAGGGGAAGGTGGGATATGAAACCAAATTTAGGCAAAAAGACATAAACCCTTAGATTTTGATTTTATATAGAAGATTAATTGAAATAATTATGTTTTATCTCCTGAGGCAGATTAGAATTTATTTTCTACATTTTACTTTTTCCCCCCCTTTAAATGGTTATTGAAGGGGAACTTTCGGGGGGGTCTAGTGTTTTGAAAAGTACCACTACTTACACCCAACATATCTACAAGGCTTGTTGATTATTTGTTATCTCTGTCAACTAGCTATAATCACTTTATAGCCCGTTTGTAACAATTTAAAAACTAGGGTTGAATGCATGAAAAGTAGAAAGTGGTCTTGATGGTCTTATGGACATAGATTTGTCCCTAAGCCTGCAAAATTTTGGGAGCAACTGGCTTAGATAGATAAAAAAAGTATGCATTGAAAAAAAACCATTCTTCGAAGAACACAATTTTTTAAATTAATTAATCCATTTATATAATGAACTACTTGAAGTCAAAACCATCCGGTAAATCTGCAATAAGATGAATCATAAAAAGCTATAATTTTAATATATGTCAATGTAAAAACAAAATCTACTTTCATGTACTCATACGCCATACCATATGCTGTTCAGCTGTCAAGTGTTGGCAATTTTGACATTTGCACGTTAAATGTACTCTAGTGTTATTTTGTGATTAGTTGTTACTGCCATTTTTTTTTGCCACGCTGATACCATTTTATTATACTATTAATGTTGTTATTGGTATTGATAGTATTTATAAAAATAATGGCAGCTGACGATCACATGACTTGAAATAAATCTAGGGGCTCTTCTAGCCATTAATAAGGTTCTTCTTATGAGAATTGAACTATAGGTACTCAATAAAAGACAGTCGGGGAAATTATAGCCTAGACCTACACTAAACTCCAACGCTAGTACCAAATTCGGAAATTTGAAATGATTGAATACGTGTACTCGACCATGTCAATATCCTCTCCTACTCCATTCAGACTTGTTTTGTTACTAAAATAAAACACTTAAAAATCGAACATAAACTATCTTGACACTGTATCAATTTTTATCACATTGTGTAGGAAGAAATGACTTCAATGTATAAACTTCTAACTATTTGTCCGTCACAAAATATAAACAATTTAACGATCTGTATTATTTATGTAGGTACATATCCAAACGAATTCTGTGAAAACATCACCTCATAAAAGTAAAACTTTGTCATCATACAAACTCTGGCCCGCAAATCGAATGCCGCCCACACCCATTCAACCTAAGAGCTGTATATATCGACGAGATTCGCACATCAGTCAATCCCTCTTTCAGCTTGAAATTCTCGTGGAGAAGTTAAGTCTCGATATTGAACCAACCTCTTAGTTAAAAAAAAATAACAAGCAGTCATTTACATTCAATTGGTGTGTTGGTGGAATCCATTGGGCCAAAATTTGGCCCATAATCCTCTTCGGTGGCCGCATGTTGTAAGGCGTCACTCTCGCCATAGACAAGACTGCCGATGATGGGGAGATTGAAGTTCGAATCTTGGTCGGTTGTACTGTGGGTGGTTTATCCAAAATATTTTTCCACTCTCCCTCCACGTGAATGTGGGTGCACTTCCTCTGAATTTAACCTTCCTAATCCCTAAAACCACAAAAGCGCATAACCCGAACGTTTGTATGACGCACTGCTATTAAAAATATTTTTTTAAGCACCGCGTCTTACTACCCATCCGGGTTATCCGCTTAGGTACTAATTACGCTAATAGATTAGGAATTGGGTATTAACAAGCATCCTACGTTGGTTTGGGGATGTTGAGAGGATGAGTGTGGATCGAGTGACGATGCAAATATATGTAGGTAGAGTGTGTATAACAAAATGAAGGGGTAGGCCATGTAAGACGTGGATAAATGTTATAGATGAATGTGTGAAAAAAAGAAACATTAAAAGCTTTAAGAATAAAAGAGCAGTCATGAATCGGTGTATGGATGTTGTTGATGCGAAGGGATTATGCAAGGATAAGGAGTGTTAAGGTTAGGGAGGATGGATTGAGTGCAGAGTTTTTTTAGCTATATGCTCAGTTTCTTGCCTACTACACAAGGGAATGGCTTGATTATGTATGTATGTATGTATGTATGTATGTATGTATGTATGTATGTATGTATGTATGTATGTATGTATGTATGTATGTATGTATGTGTGTATGTATGTGTGTGTGTATGTGTGTATGTGTGTATGTGTGTATGTGTGTATGTATGTATGTGTGTATGTATGTATGTGTACGTATGTATGTGTACGTATGTATGTGTACGTATGTATGTGTACGTATGTGTTAAACAGTGTATTTTTAGAGACTTTATCTAGCAGTGCAAAGAGGTTAGGCCTTGATTTATAATGCTGAGCCAGCTTTGCCCCGGTTGACCTTTTTAATTTACCCGCATAGGTTGTCACGTTTGTTTATATAGTTTACCGGTGCTGGGAAGGCTGGGGGCAAAATATTGCTATGGCGTTATGAGTTTGTATTTTACTAAATTGTTTCCTACTCTTCCTCTACAAAAATGCGGGTTAATTTGATCAAAATTCTAACTACCTAATCTTTTACCCAATTAAATATATGTTAATAGCCCTGACGCGCAGCAAAATGCGGTGCAAAGAGATCTTATCTGAATACTCTAATGCTTTTTTTTAATCACCAGGTCTTACTACCTTTGCAGGCTGTATACACATATGTTAATTACTTAAATGGAATAGCGATGAGGAAGGAATCATTATAGAGGTAATCTCCCCACATGTGCTTGGAAAGAGAGTGGGGAAACAATTTAGGAAAAACCACCCTCAGTAGTCCCGACAGGTTTTAACCCCCTGATCTCCCCTCCCATCTTAAGAAGGGACTCTAATAATTACCAAGACTAAAATACATCCCTTTGAAATAAGGTTTGTTCACGTTAGTTTGGTGAGAATAACGACCCTAGAATACTCTCCAATTTTCATAGGAAAAACCTTATCTGACTGCTAAAGAAGTTACTAATTCAACTTTCACGTATTCAAACGTCAAGTCATGTGATCAGCACCTCTCAATTTTGATAAATATTATCAATACACATAAAATAATGCCAAAAATATTGTAAAATATTGTCATTGTTTTTAGACAAAAAAAATTATAATTTTTAGAGGTCTCTTTTTGTCAAATACCTAATGTAATTTATGTGATTCTGATTTTAATATTCTTAAAATTCAGATACGCCATACAAAATTTAAGTGCGCTATTTATTGTTAAATATAGTTTTTTTCAACTACAATTTGCAACTATTAGAAACAGTTAAAGTTAGGGATATAGGGAACGCGAGAAAAGGCCAGTGTGTTTGCTGCTTTATAGCAATTTTTTTTTCCAAAATGCTTCAATAGACAAATATAGTTTAGTTTTCTTCTCAAAGTGATATCAACGGTTGTTGAATATCTGTCACGATCACAGCGGCATTAGATGACAAACTGATTAAATGAAGAGAAAACGTTATCAAATTCTAGGGAACCCTTGATAGATATTAAATGAATAGAGAACGTTATCATCAAATTCTAGGACACCGTTAGATATATATTAAATGAAGAGAGAACGTTATCATCAAATTCTAGGGAACCCTTAGATAGATATTAAATGAAGAGAGAACGTTATCATCAAATTCTAGACACCCTTGATAGATATTAGAGAAGTGTTGAGGTCACCATGGGAAAAAAATTTAACTCTATATTTGTACTGAAGCAATAATTTATTTATTCTGACCAAAACAAATTTTTTGTATAAAAACTGCAAAAACACTTAACATTCCTCGCGTCCCTTACAATCTCAAGTAAACTGTTATCTCTTACACTAATGTAGACCTAATAGTTAAAGCTGTAATAGTACTCCAGACCTGCCTCGGCGGCGTAGTTGGCTAACGTGCTAGAACCTTGGTGAGCTAGACTGCTGAGGATGGGGAGATTGAGGTTATAATTTCGGTCAGGTGAACTGGAGATGATTTTTTCTAAAAGATTTCCACTCACCCTCCACGTAAATGTGGGCTCACTTCCTCTAATCCAACCTTCCTAATTCTTAATCCATTAGAGTAATTATTACTTAAAGCGTATAAATCGAACGGGTAGTAAGACGCGGTGCTAAATAATAACATAAACTAAATAATAGTACTCCAGTTTAACTTTGACATGGGAAATGTGTGGTTGTTACCTAGCACTAACTGTACTGGTACATGCAGTATCCATGCTCCAGTAAGTGTGTTGTGGCTGTTTAGAACATGACTGTACCGGTAAGCTGGCCAGGTATGCTAATAGCCACCGATTACCACGGGAAAATGAAATGCAATGGCTGTGAGAGCGAGACCTGGCAAGGCATGCAGGGAAATGAAACCACAGTGTTGTTGTTGGGACATGCGAGCTGGAAATATCAGTCAAAGTATCGTCCTTGGCTACTACAGGGTGTCAAGAATGTTTGGGGGATAACATGTGGTGTATGAATGGGCTCTAGAAGTCATATGATACAAACTTATTAGTTAACGCACAACGTTGACCTAGATAATATTTTTATTTTCACTTGAAACCCTTTAATACTCTTTATTATTTAAATATATTTTCTTCGGGTGGCAACCTGAAGGCTGGTTCGATGTCTTTCCATCTTTTACTGGGAATGCACTCAGCATATAGGCTGGTTATTGCCCCCTGCACCATCTGGTATAAATACCGCGCACTAGGGGAGCTCAGAAAGTGGGATGGTTCCCCGTGGCCTTCCCCACCGAATTTCTATGAGTGAGCGCGTAGAGGGCCTACCAATTTTGCAGGAAAGGTATTTTCACATACCAACCAGGTCTCTTTTACATCCTACAATCGACATGGGACCGACGGATTTACTTCCCTTAGAAGGAAGTTGTGCTATGTATTTTTATCGCTCAAGAAAAAATCTAGTGACCTTGGCTGGGCTTAAACCCACAAGCATTGGGTCCTGAGGCATGCACTTTACCCTAAGACCATCAATTTTGACATAAATGATCCGTGGACAAGGCAGTTGTACCTGTACATTTGGACTTAGCACGACAATTTTCTACCACTGAGCTATCCAGATTCTTCCAGTGTTATTATTATTAGCACCGCGTCTTACTACCCGTTCGGGTTATACGCACTTACGCTAATGTGTAATGGTAGGGTGATTGTGAGATGAAATGGAGGACCTACAGTTTAACGTGGAATCCGAACCACGGTGGAGGCCTGGCATTCCCCACATTCACAAGATGTCTTGTCAGAGGTGAAGGAAGGGTTTGGTAATCAGATAAATCTGTGCCGGGACCGAGGTTTGAACCCCGGCCGCCCGCACAGAAGTCTGACACCTTACCCCTAGACCGCCAGGTCACCGACATTCCAGTGTTCATGATCTTATATGGTCCATTATTTTAAAGCACAGACTATGTTGGGCTTGTGAAATCGTTAGCTAGGCACAGCTATCAGCTAACCGAGAAGTTCAGTGGTAAAGCATTGGCTTACTGAGTCAGAGGTCACGGGTTCAATCCTCTATCCTAGATATCATTTTACAACGTGTATTTGATGAATATTATAGAACGGCACACAATCAGTAAAAATAATAATATAATTGTAATGTGCACATTCAGAGTGAGCACTCAACACTGCTGCAACTGGACAAAGAAGAAAGCACGGATACTGATAAAGGTAGAGTTTGAATAGGACACGAATTACTTTTACAATTTCTACATTAAAAAAACACCTTTTTGAGCAAAATAAATAAAATATTGCTTCATTATCTACATTTTGTTTTTAACATTTTACACATAGTAACCTTAACATGTCTTGAATATGTGGAATGACCATCAACGAGTTTGAAATTGTCTATCTCTTTATTTAAAAAATCCTGTTGAAATACCACAATGCTCATGACGAATATTAAAATACTGGAATTGACTGTTACGCGTAGAAAACTAAACAAAACGTATCTACTTAAACATTTAAAAAATGTTTTTAGGGTGTCCAGGGACCTGTAGAGCTTGGGAAACCGGGATATGTCAGGGAATTAGCTTGGTCCTGGAAAAGTCGGGGAATTTGATTAAATTTCTGAAATTTGTTAGGTATTCACTAAATATAATAAACAACTTTTATTAACAATAGTAATAATAGCATTTTTTTTATTACACTTAATACTCACCACAAATCTCTTTTAATATAGTTGCTCCAGATGAACATATGATTTACGTGTCATCTTTCTAACCCCCCCCCCTCCCTTTCCGCCTCTACCGCACATCTTTAGCACAACCTTGCGCGAGAATTCGATTATGTTATAGGAAGAAGAAAATTAAAAATGTCTCTCACAACAATTTTAGACTGTACTGATGTAAGGGAAGTTTTTAATGGGGTAATATGATCTTATTGCAATCTTAATTTGATCACACTATCCAACAGCCCAGTTTTTTTGTTCGTGTACTCCTAAATATAATTTATCTTCAACGCTATACCCCCAAAGTTTTTGGGGCATAATAAAAGCTACGCATGGTCTATAATCTTCATATAAAATAAATTACGTCCAAAGTAGTGAGAAATATATTATGAGTACATTTATTTTAAATTTTACGTTATTTGTACAGTATTAACTGTAAAACTGAATTGTATATCCTTTAATGTAAATACCTCTTCAGACAAGTGTGATATAATACTTAACTATTTTCAAACAATAACACTTTTATTAATCAGAGACATGTTTCCGCATAAGAACATTGAAATGAACCGTTAAATCTGTCCCCCCACAATGAAGCAGACGATAAACTTAGGCGTCACCTTTAGGTCCTTGGCAATGCGTATACTTATGTCCATCCAGTTTAATATAGAGATCCCTGGTCACCCCCACCTCCACCTCCATGACCAAAAAGAAAATCTCTCAATACAATCGGTCCACTCCCCC
>CABFOW010003048.1:42476-56420 GCA_902141385.1 Timema californicum | reverse complement strand
ATTATTATTAGCACCGCGTCTTACTACCCGTTCGGGTTATACGCACTTACGCTAATGTGTAATGGTAGGGTGATTGTGAGATGAAATGGAGGACCTACAGTTTAACGTCGAATCCGAACCACGGTGGAGACCTGGCATTCCTCACATTCACAAGATGTCTTGTCAGAGGTGAAGGAAGGGTTTGGTAATCAGATAAATCTTTGCCGGGACCTGGGATTGAACCCCGGCCGCCAGCATAGAAGTCTGACACCTTACCCCTGGACCACCTATAATTATGACAATGCAAATATTTACATATATATATATATATATATATATATGTGTGTGTGTGTGTGTGTGTGTGTGTGTGATGAATGTCTATATACATTAAGGTAGAGTCGAAAAGAGCACGAGTAACTATACACTTTTTTTATAGATTTACATTTCTTCGGCCAAAATAAATCAAATATTTCTCCAGTAGCATCATAGACTTTAGTTTTCTGCACATTCTTATACCAACAGATCTTGAATATACGTCAAGGGTGTCCTGTAATTTTGTCAAAACTTTTTAAAATAAAGAGAAAATGTTTTTACAAAATTCTAGGACACCCTTGACGTATATTCAAGATCTGTTGACATAAGCATGTGCAGAAAACTACGCTCTAAGTTGTTACTGTTATTTCATTTATTTTGGTCAAAAAATGTAAAAATACTTGCGATCCCTTCGACCGCACCTTAATTTAGGTTCAACTGTATGGGCCATTTTACTGCCCATATAACAAATAATTTTTGACGCAAGGTTTTGTTCATTTACCAACCGTTAATTGTGTTGTTTTTAACGTACTCCACGTCTTACTCACCACACTGACCATAAAACATGGGTTAATAATGAGAAAGATATGTTTTAGAGGAATTGTATCCGAATTTCCTGGAAAAGAGGTGAATAACATTTAGTTAAAAATCATATTTTATTACATTCGATTGGATTCGAGCGCCAACCCACCTTTAACCAGAAAACCAGACAATACGTGAGTAACGTCTTTGTACACATGCCCACAGGCGCAGGAAACAATTTGTATTTCTCAGTTTAATACGTTTATTATTATTACTTATTTATTGACTTTATAATCAAACTTTGAGAGGTTAAGACCAATAAAATATTATTTAACACAAATCCAAGTGCAACAAACATCGCAAGGTAATATAAATAAAGGCAATATAATGAGTGACATACAGAATAATTGAGATAGAAAGTTAAACCAGTTTTAAATGATGTAAAACAAAACATAATAAGAAAGTTTAAAGACATCACATAAAGTGTCGATATAAGGCTGAGAAAATAAAAGAAGCTGGTTATATTACAAAGTGTTAGAAAATTTATTAAAAAATAGTCTACATAGAATTGTGTAATTTTGCTTTGCACATTAAGGATAAAATTAAGTTAGCAAAAACAGTAGATCACTTATAAATGAGTGATTATTTATTTTAGCTACTCTTCGCTTTAATTCTACTGATTTGTAAGATCACCATAGTAAGATCCCTATATAACATCTATAGGAAAGGTACCCGCCTCGGTGGCGTAGTTGGCTAACGCGCTTGTCGTGTTGAGCTCGACTGCCGAGGACGGGGAGATCGAGGTTCGAATATCGGTCGGGTGAACTGGGGGTGGGTTTTTTTCCTAAATGGTTTTCCACTTTCCCTCCACGCAAATTCGGGTTCACTTCCTCTAATTCAACCTTCCCAGTTCCTAATCCATTGGAGTAATTAGTACTTAAAACGTATAACCCAAACGGGTAGTAAGACGCGGTGCTTAATATATAATATAGGAAAGGTATAATGACAATTTGTCTTATGTTGACTACTTAGAATTTATAATTGGTATCTGCTGTTACGTCATTACTACTATGGATGACCTGCCAGGTCATAAACCTAAAGTATATTTCAGTGGAGTGATGTGGCTTCTAACCAGGGTAAGGATATCGTGTTAAAATTGTGCCTGATTTATTGTTCTCATCACTCAGTAGAATGTTACAATGGCCAGGTATCAATGGAAATACATTCCCCCTTGAAGTATGTGGATGATTGATCATATGAGTACAGGTTCTTCCTACCATTTAGATATCTTTGACACACCACTGTTACACTAATTATTTATAAATCTCGACAACATTGTTTTTTCACTAGCTGACCTCGGTTTTCTTGGGGTAAAGTGCTTGCCTCAGGACTCGATGTTCGTTGGTTTAAACTTAGTTGGGGTTGACAATTTTTTCTCGAGCTATAACTATTATTATTATTACTATTATTATTATTATTAGCACCACGTCTTACTACCCGTTCGGGTTATACGCACTAACGCTAATGTGTAATGGTTGGGTGATTGTGAGATGAAATGGACGACCTACAGTTTAACGTGGAATCCGAATCCACGGTGGAGGCCTGGCATTCCACACATTCACAAGTTGTGATTAATACATGTCTTGTCAGAGGTGAAGGAAGGGTTTGGCAGTCAGATAAATGTGTGCAGAGGATTGAACCCCGGATTCCTAGCACATAATTCTAACACCTTACACCTATACCACCAGGTCATCGATTTCAAGCTTTAAATTTCCTTCGGAGGGGAAGTAAAGCTCTTGGTATCACGTTGATTGTGGCATGTGAAAAAACCTAGAAGTATGTGAAAATACCTTTCCCGGCAAAACTGGTATGACCTTTCGTTCTCGCTCATAGAAAATTATCATGTTCTGAAATAGTCAATCAACTTGGAAAGTGCACGTTAAATAATTTAAAACATTTTCCCCCTACAGTTTCTCTTTGCTTATTGTTTGGTGTGTAAAATGTTCAAGCACATTTAACATTTTTAACATTTTGTTATAATATAAGAAACCATGCAATATTTTGTTTAACAAACAATTTCACTGATATAAGTATTGTTGAGTGCTTATTAATGATGAGTTGTGAGACTACAAAGCTGAGAGTGCTTACAACAACTAAATATAGGGTGACCTGGTAGTCTAGGGGTAAGGTGTCGGACTTCTGTGCTGGGGGTCCGGGGTTCAATCCTCTGTCCTGGCACAGATTTATATGATTGCCAAACCCTTCCTTCACTTCTGACAAGACGTATATTAATCACAACTTGTTAATGTGTGGAATTCCAGGCCTCCACTGTGGTTCGGATCCCACGTTAAACTGTAGGTCCTCCATTTCATCTCACAATCATCCTACCATTACACATTAGCGTAGGTTCGTATAACCCGAACGGGTAGTAAGACGCGGTGCTAAAAATTATATAATCAACTAAATATACCCGTATAATTTTTCTCGTCCGCTTCGGCTGTACGCATAATTTAAGACGCTACTCTCGCAGTAGACCTATCGGGGTTCGAATCTCGGTCTGGTATACTGAAGATGGTTTTTCCCAAATGGTTTTCCTCTCTCTCTCTCTATGTAAGTGCGTGTACACCTCCTCTAAATATAACCTTCATATCCTTAAAACCACCAGCGTAATTATTACATATGTGTATAACCCGAACGGATAATAAGACGTGGTACAAAAAAAAAAAATTCTATTGCTCCTCACTATCCATCAACCGAAACAACCTTCAACTCTCTTTTTATTAATAACCCTTCCATCACGCCTAGATTTGACTGTCGTTACCTTCAAAGACCGCTCATTATTTTTCGAGAGGTATTTCATAAAAATTTTCCTCCACACAAAATTGACTAATTGATATTTTGTGTTTTTACATAGACTTAATGTGGATTCACACGAATTCAGAACTGCGATAGAAAGAAATATAAATGTTAACACGTTACTAGCACTAAATCAATCACAACAAATCTACGAGATCCGTTCAACCCGTTCGGCGCGAGTTGAAATAGTTCCATTTTTGTCCGTAATGCACCACATCACTTTGAATGTGACGTTTATAAGCAGGGACGGATTTTGATGACTTTAAAATGATTGTAAGAAGACATATAAAATCACTTAAAAAAACTGAAAAAAAACTTAAAATTTGATAAAAACTTGTAGGCCTAATAAATGCACACGAATAAATAAAACAAGCACTTTGACAACTGTAAAATGTAATGTAAAGCCTTTAACAACTAAACTCTTTCATTCTACTAAATAAAACATTGATTTTCAAACATCTAGCTACCCCCTCCCAACTTAACCCTTTCTCCAACATAGTTGCAGTCTCTCACCAGGAATGTGTACTTTACAAACATACTCGTACAAGCAAAGAGGATACAGGTTCATGACCTACATTATATTCTCATTCCGACAACAGCTGTGTCTCGGAAAAATCTGTGTCTGTCGATATTATTTAAAATATACTTATTAATCATGAGTTCCTTGACTCAAAAATGCCTAAAAAAATGACTTAAAATCATCCATCTTTACAACAAATGGGTCATGAACAGAAAATATGTACTTATTATGACCATTGTATTTGCTGAGCAAAATAAAAAAACTCCATCAGTTCGTATAGCCCGAACGGGTAGTAAGACGCAGTGCTAATAATAATAATAATAATAATATCTTCCTTGCCTTTGCGCGATCAACAGCCACATCTCTTTATTCCATCCTAGAGCTCTGGTTGCGGTTTTAAATAAAGAGTTTCCCAATCTTCTTCCACGCTAATGTTGGTACCTTTCCCAACAAAATCTACCTTTCTAGTTTCTTTCCGACCAGTATAATTGAATGTCTATAGCTCAGACACGTAGTAAAGTTTGCTGCAAAAAAAAAGTGTCCAGTTTATTAAATAAGTTTAAAACAACTTTATTAAATTTAAAAAAATATGTATATCTGCGTAATTGTATCGTGTAGGAAAAAAATACTTGAAGGGTACAAGAGGGAGGTGAAGAGGGGGAGTTACACTACACATATTTTACAGGACAATGATTTTTATATCTCAAACCCCTTAAGGACACAAGCAAATACTTTTTTTAGTTAGTTTAAATATGTCAGCTAACTCTTTGAATCATAGTACATTAGATAAGTATCATGATTGTCTAACAGATAGCAGCACGATCTCAATTTGAGTTCAAATTAGACTTTCCCTTCTTTTACCATGAAGCTTTCAGTTTGAAAACTCCCGTAGTGACTGTAATAAAAAAAAACTTTCTGTTGATTCATTCTAAACAAAAAAAAACATGTTGAATCTTATGTACCTTGTTTCAGCTACAAGGCATCATGGGTGAGCAGATATTTCAGCGATTGTGTGAATTTCTGCACCACTCAAAAAGATTCTTCTCCCAATACTCGATAAAAGTGTGAATCAAGCTTTACTCTACTCGAACTCTCCTGGTAAGTGTTTAACCTCCTGGTTCAACGTGGTTCTTATACATTGCTTGGTTGATGGCATAATTGAAAAACAGCCTAGTATGAACGATACTAATTAGTTTTTAACCACAACAATGTTATAACTACAGTAGCCCCATGGCTTCTTTAGTGCTGACTGACAGCTCACAACTGACTTCTGACAGCTTTAAAAAGTTACCATGCCAAATTACGTATCCCTGCACCGAACCAGATGATCTGCAAAAACGTGTGTTTAGCAGCTGTCACTTTTGACAGTCAAAATTTATGTATTTACCTAAATGTTAGAAGTCAGCTGTGAGCTGTCAGTCAGCACCAAAGAAGCCATGGGGCTACTGTAGGTAATCCTTTGCACACACAGGATCACTGAGTTCAGCGCAACTCATTCTTCATTCATTTAATCAAACGCATAGGTCTTATTTCTTGATATCACCCGGTAGCACACTTACCTCCTGACTTAAGTTTTAAAAAGTCCTGGGCTCTCTTTTTGAAATTGCTTACACTGTATTTCTGCGAAACCTTTTTTTTTTGCCAATAAGTAGAGTAGGTTTTTGGTTTTTATTGCATTTGTACTGAACCAAAGTTAGGATAAATCACCATTACCTAATAATACTGAAATGTGTGATCATTTGTAGATGAAGATTTCCGCAAGTCCACCAACGACTCTGTCTTAAAATATGAGTGAAGAATGATCCTGGTCACGGAACGATTCCTGGATAGCTCAGTGGTTAGAGGCATTATCGTACTAAGCCAAATATCCCGGGTTCGATTCCCGTGTACAGGTATCATTTTTGAATTTAAATAATATATCTAGATGCAGCTATAATCTTAATTAACAAAAATAATAGCATTGCTATTTAATCCGTCTATTTTAGGAGCTACGACACAGTGTAATCCAACAATGTAAATCTACTTCTAACCCGTTTCAGTAGTCACGTGATCAAAAGCAGGGATGGCCAATCTATGGCCCAAGAACACGATTTGAGTGGCACGCCGACATTCAGATGGGGGGATGTGACAAACGCGAGAAAAAGAAAGTTTTTTTGCAGCTTTTATGGCTAAACATTTTATTGGCCAACATGAATAAAATATTGCTTCACTAGAACCATATATATATTTACATGGTGACCTTAACATTCCTTGAATATCTGTCAAGGGTGTCCTTAAATTTAGAGAGAGATAACTTTTTCTCTTCATTTAAAAGTTTGTCATCTAGTGCCGTTATACTCATGACAGATATTCAACAAATGTTGATATCATCAGGTGAAGAAAATTAAACTCTTATGTTTGTACTGAAGCAATATTTGATTATTTAGGCAAAAAAAAGTTTTTATACAACAACTGCAAAAACACCTTTTCTCGCGTACTTTATATTCCCACCTGGCGTCTCCTACATCGTAGTTTGAGACACCACGTGACCACGCCAATCCCTGCCACCAGGCTGAGGGTGCCAGGGCTATGACAAAACACCTCCAGGGAAACATCTAGTAAAGATTATCTAGCACGCAGTGCTACCAAGTCCACTATAATCAGAAAGTCCTTAATGCCAGTAATCCCGGTGTGGGATGTGTAAGTGAATAACGATGGTAAAATATAATTAGCCTCGTGGCTAAAAACATGTATCCGAAAGTTTTGAATTAATTTTCCCCCCCAAAAAAACCCCTCATATTTTGTAGATCTTGAATAATTCCACACTTAGACAACTATATCGCTAAGCGTTGATCAAAGAAAGTTAAGTCATCTTATATGAGCAAAATGATATGTCAATCAATTAATTCTTCTTCTGTGCTGGCGTCCGGGGTTCAATCCACGGTCCCGGCACAGATTTATCTGATTACCAAACCCTTCCTTAACATCTGACAAGACGTATATTAATCACAACTTGTGAATGTGAGGAATGAAAGGCCTCCACCATGGTTCGGATTCCACGCTGAACTGTAGGTCCTCCATTTCATCTCGCAATCACCCTACCATTACACACTAGCGTTAGTGCGTATAACCCGAACGGGTAGTAAGACGTGTTAATAATAATGATAATAATAATAATAATAATACATTTTTACAAGTAATTCTTGCCCTCATAGTCTTTATTATTGTTATTATTATTAATATCATTAAACTTTTTTTCCACCAATCTGTCTTACTACCCGTACGGACTACGTTAATTGGGTATGAAGGTACAATTTAGAGGAAGTTTACCTTCATTTCATGGAGGACGAAAAATAATCCATTTAGAATTAAAGAAAAAACACCCTTTGTACATCCGGATGGAATTCGAATTTCGACATCCCCTTCCTCGGTAAAACAAACTATCTGCGCCTGACATTTAGTCCGCGTGCTCTCCGGTGCTATTAACGACTCATTCTAAAGGGCTATGGCAAGGAAGTTATTTTAAGAGAAGTGCACTAGCATTAGCGTGTAGAGGATATTGGATAGCTATAAATCTCCTTTAGAAAACCAATCCTTATGTATTCACTGAGATTAAAATATTGACCTTCTCCATCCCAAGAAAATAGGTCTATTGTGAGCCTAGCGCCTTAAACCACTTGGATAAAGTATGTTCTTATAGTTAACGCACCATTGAAATGGCATTTTGAAAGATATAGCAAAAATTAGAGTAACCAATGATGGGTAAAATTTTCCTGTGTTTAGCTTACAGCTATTAACATTTTTATTCAATATTAAAAATGGTAGCTTCAGAATACATACGGTACTATTTTCACAGGAAGGGCATTGTAGAAAATACAGTTATATAGCCAAAATTGATAACATATTACAAATTTTTTAGTATTATTTTATAGGTATTGATAAAATCTATCAAAAGTAACAGTTTCAAAACACATGAACTGTAGCTATGTCTGTGAAGATGTGATAATACCTTCTTCGATGTCCGCATGGTCTAAGGCGTTACTCTTGGAAGGGATGATACTGCCAATGACGGGAAGATCGAGGTTCTTATCTTGATCGGATATGCTGAGAGTGGTTTTTCTTAAATGGTTTTTCACTATCCACGCAAATTTGGGTACATTTCCTCTAAATATAACCTTATAATTCCTAAAACCACCGGCGTAATTATTACATAAGCGTATATCTGGAACTGGTAGTCGGATAAAGTAATTTCAAAGGTAACCTGACTATACCTTAGCCGCAAGCGCCAATTACCTGGTATTCTACTTCTGTGGGTGCTGGTGCAACTCTAATTAGGTAAAAAGGTACGAACGATTGAAAGTACAGGTGTATTAAATGTATTTAACAGCACATACAAAAACCAAAACCACTACCGAGTTTTTTTGCAGTAAGAACTGAAACTTTAATTCTTATGGTGCAATGGAAAAACATTATTTTATTCCAACGGTTTTCTCTCCTCACGCCGTATGAACGGATAAACAAAGTGCTTTTGAAATAAACACGCTAAGTGAATTATTATTATTATTATTATTATTATTAGCACCGCATCTTACTACCCGTTCGGGTTATACGCACTTACGCTAATGTGCAATGGTAGGGTGAATGTGAGATGAAATGAAGGACCTACAATTTAACGTGGAATCCGAACCACGGTGGAGTCCTGGCATTCCTCACATTCACAAGATGTCTTGTCAGAGGGGAAGGAAGGGTTTGGTAATCAGATAAATCTTTGCCGGGGCCGAGGATTGAACCCCGGACGCCAGCATAGAAGTCTGACACCTTACCCCTAGACCGCCAGGTCACCCTGCTAATTGAATTGAGAAAGGACTTTAATATTGTTCTAAGTATTTCTAATTGGATTCACACTGTGTACTGATATCTATCCTAGTGGAATCTAGTTTATTTCCATTCATTAAGCAGCTGGTTACTAACAGTATTAATATCTGGTGTTAGAGTTTACTCTATAGAATAGCATTTTTCAACCGATGCGCCGCAGGATTTTGGGACAAATATTAAAAAAATAGCGAGAAAATAAATTGGGGGACAAATCTTTTTAAATCCATGATCAACATTATTTTTTAAAATAATGCATTTATTAGCTTTTTAAGATTTGTCTCAGGTATTTAACATGCACTTTCTGAGCTGACTGATTATATCAGCATACAAAATTGTCTATGAGCGAGGGTGAAATGGCCTACCAATTTTGCCAGGAACGGTATTTTCACATACCTTCCAGGGTTCTTTTACATGCCACAATCGACATGGAAACGGCGGCATTACTTCTCCTCCAAAGGAAGTTGTGATACGGATTTGATCGCTCAAGAAAAATTCATCGACCCAAGCTGGTTTTGAACCCATAAACATTGGTTCCTAAGGTGAGCATTTGAACTCAATAGAACCAAGGTTGACCGATTATTAGCGTTTTAGCTATTTAAATTTTAAACACAATCTTAAAACTAGCTTTTTTTATGATAAAATCTCTCTTTAAAAAACTGATGGTGTGCGGTGATCATTTTAGTACCTTGATCAGTATGCCGTGAGTTGGAAAAAGTTTGAAAATCGCTGCTCTATAATAAGGTCAGAGTATATTGTTAGTAAATATTATCTGGAAAACAGGGAAAAGGCAAGGAATTTGCTTGATCAGGGAAAGGTGATGGAAAAGGCAGGGAATTTGATCAAATTTCTGTAATTTTCACATTTGCACTAAAATAACCCTCATTACAAATCTCTTTTAGCACAGTTGTACCAGTTGAACATACGAATCTAAGTTCTCAGTAAATGTGTTATTTTATGTCGTCTCTCCACCCTTATAGATTGCACCCCTAGCCAAAAGTGTGTCATGGCTATGCGCATGTGCGAGAATTCGATTACGTTATAGAAAGAAGAAACTAAAAAAGAATTATTGGTGTAAGGTGATCTTTTAAATGCTCAATATGATCTCACTGAACTACTCGAGCCCATTGCTTTAGGATGAAATCCTTTACCCCCTCCATAGATTGATACAACTTCAGAATGTGTATGTGGCTAAAATATCATTACATTAAATTGGATCTTAATAAAATGATATTTATGATATATATGGACTGAAAAAGTTGGGCCTTGGCACCAGAAAACCTGGAAGTCAGGGCATTTTAGAATTAAGTTTTGTTGGACATCCTTGGAAACCATTTAAGAGTTGAAGCAGAAGGTCAAATCTGCTTCACTTTGACTTTGACACCCACAATAACCATCGCATCTTTATAACATTTCCTAGGAATAAGAAAACTACGATATGCTGTAAACAGATTTTAAATATCTCACTAAATATGACATTTTTGAGCATGTAATAACTTTTAAAACGGACAATATTTCATTACAGACTAATGTTTAAATAACATATAGAGGATGTTTTAGGAGGCATAGTAAATATTTAAGGAGGTTGTAGTATCGATTATTCTGAGTAAAAAAGTGCATTTAACTTCTGTCCAATTCTAAATATCTGTGGAGATGCAGCTGTTTGAAACTGTTGCGTACAAGTCCTGTGCACGCGCCGCTCAGATGAATATACTCAATATTACTGCTGAGCGAACTGTTGGTCTTATGGAGAAAAGCTTTATCTTCGTTCTCTCTTTCGATCAACTGTTGCTAAATCTCCTCGTTCTCAGTTATATCTGAAGATAGTATGTCGAGTAAGAAGGAGCTACTGGCAACCTCGACTAACCAGTGTTGCGAAACTTGTATTATATTTGAAGGGAGATTGACCACATGAAAACAAATGAATGACAACGTTGTTTCCCAATCGTAGCCATGCAGCTCCCTCAGCGATGACTAAGATGCAGATATTATCTAACGTTGTTTGGTGTTAAAAGCATTGTGAATAATGCCGCCCATATTTATACATGATGAATATGCTGATATCGTGTTTGCTTATGGTTTATATAATGGAAGGCCTATTATTGCTTGTAGGGAATACTGTTTACGGTACTCACGTTCTTAGCTTATGGTTTGTGGGGATAGATAAAATGTGAGAGAAAATGTAAATAAATACAAGAGACGAATTGCTCGCTCACACTAAGGATAGTGAAGCCTTGATGAAAGAACGTCAAGACAACCTTATAAAAACAACACTATTTTTTATCACAAGAATGAGCAAAGTGAATTGAGGTTGTCATTTGAGTTATTTGCCAATTTATTGGTGTTTTTTTTAACAATCACACATTCAATAAACACAAGCAACAAGTCATTTGTAGTTCTTTGATACCTAATACCAAATGAATAAGTCATAGGTAGAGTGGGTGAGAAGAGAACCATTTTGGATGTGATTCTTTGGAGCAAAGAAACTGGATCGGGCACATCCTTAGGAGTAACTGTCTTTTGCACGACGTCATAGAATGAAAAGATTGAGCGAAAGAGGAGCTTTAAAGGAAGTACAGTAATCCCCATGGCTTCTTTGGTGCTGACTGACAGCTCACAGCTGACTTCTGACAGTCAACATTTAGGTATAGTACCTAAATTTTGACCGTCAGAAGTGACAACTGCTAAACACATGTTTTTGCAGATCATATGCTTCGGCGTAGGGATATATAATTTGGTCTGGTAACTTTTCAAAGCCGTCAGCAGCTGACAGCTGTGAGCTGTCAGTCAGCATCAAAGAAGCCATGGGGCTACTGTAGGAGTATTAAATTCTTAGATGACTTGAAGGAAAGAAGAAAATTCTGGGAGCTCAAGGAGGATGTAGAGGATAGGGCACATTAGAGGTTTAAGTTCACTGACGAAAAAAATCATCCTGTCGTGTGACAGAACACATAATACATATCATAGTGGTTTTTCTCCTACCAATTTCAAACAAATGTATCTGGGCAACCATTGTTCATTGAACACATGTTTATATGCTTTTTTTTTCTTACTCTGAATAAGCAATGCCACAACCTCCCAAAACACTCTGTATAATGTAAGCGTAAATAAATTCAGATGTGTCAGCATAGAATAAAATAGTGTGTGTTGTTTACTCTACACACCTTCCAATTTTCTCAGATGGATCCAAACAAAAATACTGTCCAAGCTATTTAAAACATTTTTATAGCACCTTGCGAAAACCTTGAAGTTGTAAGGCGTTGTTTGATTCAACAGAAGAGAGGGATCATAAAGACTGAACAAAACACCAACTTTTAGTGTCTGGTGGTACTCTCTTATCTCCAAGAAGTATTAATAAAAATAAATACTATGAGAGGTTAAAAAACTATACAATTATTTAAACAAAAAAATTGTAATTGGGTTTTCAATTATTTACGAGTGTGAATAGGAAAAAACATCCTAAGTGCACTCAACTGGGATCGTGTCACCAGGATAAGCAGAGCTAACTTAAACTGTATCTGTTATTTGTTTTCATAATTCAGTAAAACACACATTGGTCCGGTATCAATAAAACAATATCCCATTATGAGATGTAAAGAGTAGGTCTTATGAATGGATGGTAACATTGGAACATGTAACAGGTACAGTTTTGAAAAACTCTTTTCACCCCGTTATTACTGCATGACAAAATAATGTAGATAACCACATCGATATTTGAATGTTTATCTATCCTGTAACTTGGAAACCAATTTATTGCAAGATCGACGCCTTATTCTCTGTGGCCACTACTCTATAATCAATATGAAAACAGCCCTTAGGTCAATATTGCTTTAATATCCACTAAAAGGTCTATATAATCTACATCAGGGATTTCAAAACATTTTAGAATCGTAAAATTTTTTTTAGAGCGTTAAAGTTTGCGACCCACCTAGCTTAAATGGATATAAAGGGTTATTTATTTTATTATTTACAGTTAATTATTCACATTCCCATTTTATGTTTTCAAATAATTGCGCATTTATCTCATTTAAAACATTTTCGTGACCAAACAAATCTAGTCTCCTGACCGACAGTTTAGGACCACTGACTTACACAACTATAATAGACGTACTTTCTACATGTAATGGCTAACAACTTCCTTCAACGTGTCCACTTTCCTGAGTGGTTGGTTAAACTGGAACACAAACAATCCTACATCCCAAATGATAAATTAATATAAATCTCGGGAAAAGAATAATGTTATCATTATTAATGTTTATTTAATTTAGCTTGCTTAGTTTTCTATGTCATTAGGAACATGAAGGTTTTGACAAAAGTACGCCACTTTTCACTATCTTGAGCTAGTTACATTCCAGTTAACCTCATTACACCCTATCTCTATCTTTAGCTGGTTCTTTCAGTCAAGCTCCCTTCATACTATCTTCATCTTGAAATAATTCTAACCAGTCCACCTCATTATACTATCTCTCTCAGTTCCATTCTAATATTATATTATCATCTGCGTCTAGGTCTTCCTAATGGTCTCTTCCCGTTGGGTTTTATAGCCATTACACGGAACACAATTTTAATTTCTTCCATTCAAGCTGCAGCTTAACAAATTTAGATTTATACCCTAAAATATTAACAATTTGAAACATAATTAATTTTCATGAAGAGATGTATTCAATATATATATAAAATGATTTGTTTATTCAAATCCTAATTTTCATACTATTTATGATATTTTAAGTATATATTTTTTTATAAATAAGTATTATTGTGTTTCACATTATTTTAACAAATAAAATATGTTTATAATGTAAAACCATGGAATAAATAGTGGCCGAATGAACCGATGGGGTAACAAATGACGGTCAAACCACTATTTAACTTATAGTTTTTCTGTTTGATGGGTAAAAAAAAAA
>CABFOW010003048.1:15693-42278 GCA_902141385.1 Timema californicum | reverse complement strand
CTTAAATGGGCTATTAGTACAAATTGAATGATACAACTGCTAAAAAAAAAAAACACCACAGGTGTTTACACTACATTAAAAGTACAAAACAAACATTAAAATATAACACATTAAAATAACAAAACAAACATATTAAAGTAAAATATGTTATAGTGACAAACCGAAGATATTAATATATACTAAGAATGTTAAAAATAAACTCAATATGATATAAAATACAAATGAACCACTTTATAAAAGTGACTCAAATGACATTTAAAAGATTCGCCTGGCGTATAAAATGGAGTAAACATATAAATCCATCCACACTGTCGCGTAGTAAAAAATGAAGGTCACCATTAAAATTAAGAGCTAGGCGAATAGGGGCATATTTGCGACACTCCACCAAAATGTGGTGCACACTTAGGGGAGCATCGCTAAACTCAAACACTGGAGGTGAATCGCCTCTTATTAAAAAACCCATGGGTCAGATATGTATGCCCGATGCGGAATCTTGTCACGATGACCTCCTCTCTTCCAGACTTTAGTATAGTAGGGGGTTACTGCGACACACCGTCCCTGATGGACCGTGGCTTGTTCTAAGCAGGAGTCAAAAGAAACTGCTCGTACCAGGTGCGTCAGACCTCACGCCAAACATAACCCTTTAAATCTAAAAACATGACACCCAAACTCCCCTCAGGAGAGAAATGGACCAGCTCCGTGGCTGTCTGGTCCGCCAGTTCATTTCCTGAAAGACCAGTGTGTTCAAGAACCCAGCAAAATGCGAGCCAGGGGCTTAATGAATCAATTTTAAAAGTTGCTAATTTATCATCTGCACGAGGGGATTCCGGGAGTACAGAGTGTACAATGCTAACAGAGCCCTCATAGAATCCGTACAGATGGAGACAAAATGGTTACATCTACGATAAACAAAATATAAAGATTTAAAAATGGCGTGTAGTTCCGTCGTAAAAACACTGGATTCGCCAGGTAAACTAAATTTAAAATTGTTTCCCTTAAAAAATAGGTGCATCCCACAGAGGCCCCACACTTTGACCCGTTCGTTTGGATGCACTGAAAACCCTGAAAGCAAGTGGAGAGGATCTCGTTAAAGGTCTTCTCATATTTAATAGGTGGGGTGGTCAATTGGGGAACTTGGCAAGATCGAAATTGGATTGAGGCAGGCATATTTTCCAGGTAGAAACTTGACCTGGAGATGTGGGGATAGCCTTCGGCAGGACTATCCATCATAATATATCGAAAACCGATAGCATCCGGATCCCAACCGGCCTTGTACTACGCCATTTGGTTTCATACAAAACACGATTGGGGGGATGAAACACAGGATGGTAAGCAACATGCTTTGTCATGCGATGCAGTTTCGACACGTAAGATGCTAGAAAATAGGACAACCAGTAAGTGGCATCGGCACAGATGCTTACGACTGGACTCGTATGAAAAGTACCAGTAGCCAGTCGTATTCCAGCATGGTGGACATTATCTAGCGTCTTTAACGCCGAACGTCTAGCCGAACCATAAACAAAGCTGCCACAGTCAGGTTTGGGTCTCACCAAGGCCCCTAAAGAGACGCATCAAGGTTTCCCTATCAGCACCCAAGAGCGGTCACTAACCAGATTAAGCAAATTGAGTACTTTTACACTTCTCGCCTTCAGGTCTTTGATTTAGAGGATCAAAGATAGTTTAAAATCAACTGAGACTGGTAAAACAACGTGGTTCATTAAAATACTGGGGCCTGGCTGTATTCCGCGTAATCTATTGAAGTGGAAGACCAGTGTCTTGGCTGCGGAGAAGTGAAAGCCATTTCATGATTCCCACATCCATATATTGCTTGCAGAGAATTGAGGGGAGGTTCCCTCGGATACCCCAATAAAAGAGTCTTTAAAATGCCGTATCGTTAGGTGGTGCCATACGCCTTCTACAAATCGAAGAAAATAGCTAGAAGATGCTGGTTACGGAGAAAGGCTTCACGAACAGCCGTCTCGAGACGGACGAGATGATACACCGGTGATCGGTTATGGTGAAAACCACACTGAATATCGGATAGCGGATTTAGAGATTCTAAATACCATATACATCGTTAATTGATAATTTTTTCCAATATTTTGCATGTACAACTAGTTAAGACTATCGGTCTATAGCTAGTTGGATCTAATCCTTGCCACGTTTATAAATTGGTATAATGGTTTCTTGCCTCCATAGTGATGGGAACTGACGAGATTCCCAAACACTATTGTAGAGGTATAAGAGAATCGTCCATCCAGCAAGGGGTGGTTGGCGCAACATTTCGTAATTAATATAATCAGGGCTGGAAGTTTTGCTGCCCAACTGGGACAGGGCATAGATCAGTTCATCCATAGTGAAGAGGGAGTTGTAGTCCTCCCTCCGACTCTGACCAAAGTCAATAGTTTGGTGCACGGTACTCCGCTTATGCACCACCAACGCGTTAAGAGTAGCTCTAAGTGCTAGATATGGTGGCGAACATAAAGCCCAAAACATTGACAACCTCCACAGGGGAGTAGACAAACTAACCGTTAGACATGAGGGCGGGTATATTATTAATGACATTTTTGCTACTACGTAATTTATGAATATCGTCCCAAACCTTAGTTGTGGGAGTGGAAATATTAAGGGTAAAAATAAATTGTCTCCAAGACTCTTCTGCTTTCCCGAATGTTACGGCGAGCTCGGGCACGTATAATCCGGAATAACTCCAGATTATCCGTAGTGGAACGTCGATTAAAGAGATGGAAGGCCCTCCAAGGTCAGAGATAACCAACCGATACTCCTCGTTTCACCAGGAACAGGATGTGGCATGGATTTGACGAGGATTTAGGGATGGTAGCCCTTGCCGCCACGATGACTGTCGAAGTAAAATGTCCAACCTTGACATCGACGTCAGGAGAATTGCACTCATTAAATACGGCGACCTCGCGGAGTTAATTCCAGTCAGCACGTTTAAGCATACATTGTGGTACCCGTGCTATACCGGGATGATTTTGAAGTGGTGAAAGCAAAATGGGAAAATGATCGCTGCCACATAGGTCGGAGTGAACTTCCCAAAGGAAGTGACCAGCGATCCCGGGGCTACATAAAGTTAGTTCGATGGCAGAGGATACCCCATTAAAGGGGGAGAAGTGTGTCTGGGTCCCACTGTTTATTGGTACTGCATTTCCCGATACAGGAATATCCTCTACCAATCTCCCATGGGCGTCTGTAAAATCAGACCCCCACACCAGATTATGAGCGTTAAAGTCCCCCAAGATGATATATGGGGCGGTAAGTTGTATAAATTAGGCCTCTACGCTCCTCTTTGAAACGCGTTCACCTGGTGTGAGGTAGATGAAGCATACTATCACTTCCATATAAAGGGAGATTCGGACAGTGATCACTTGGAGATCAGACAAGATATTGATATGTTTATGGTATATATTGCCTCGTGCGAGTATAGGCACACCTCCGCTAGCCCGATCAAATAATGGCTTGTCGGTACAATATACATCATAACCACGAACCATCGGGTTGTCAGTTGGGTGGAAGTGGGTCTCCTGCAAACACAAGATGGGAAGATAAAGGGAAGAAATTTGTAGTTTAATGTCCTCTATACGAGCACGGGGTTCCCCGAGGTGGTCCCAGGGGTTTTTCTCGAGGAGCCCATACATACATACATACATACATACTTACGTGCGTGTGTGCGTGCGTACATAAATGCGTACATACATACGTACGTGCGTGTGTGCGTACATAAATGCGTATATAAATGCTTACATACATACATGTGTACCTATGTATAGACGTTCAAAAGTACATTTCTAATTATGCCTTACTGGGTAGGCCAGACACTGTAATTATAGCTCAAAAAACAACTCCGTATCTAATCCATCCTCACTAACTTTCTATACAATCCTTATCCTTGCATACTCCCTTTGTTTCAACAACACCCATACACACAGTCATACATGCTCTTTTATTTTTTAAACTCCTAATGTTTCTTTTTTTCACACATTCATCTACAGTATTTATCCACGTCTCACATGGCCTACCCTTTCCTTTTGATCTACACACTCTACCTTCATATTATTGCTTCGTCACTCGAGCCACATTCATCCTCTCAACATATCCAAACCAACGTAAGACGCTTCTTTCACATTGACCTATTGAATTCCCCTTCAAACCTCACTCCTACAGAACTCATTCGTTACTGAATGTCTTATTCATGCCAGATTAATACAATAGTGGAAAAGACCCCAACTTTAGTATTCATACCTTTAAAGTAAAGTTTAGTTTTTCAGTTTCAAAGCTATGTATTATAAAGATATTTTTTAAGCTCAAATTTATATACTCATGATAGTTGTTAATTTTTATTCATTTATTTAGAAAGATTACGGGTGTGTCACTCAATAGGTTAATAAACCTAAATATGTTATTAAAATTAGATTATTTGTACTAAAAATATGCACTGTATTTCAAAAACTTTTTATCGTGTCTTAAAGAGATAATTATAATTTATTTTTCTAAATCTGATACAATGAATGTAATGCACTCTCATGCAGCCGACTTCTGATTGAAGTTTATGTCTAGACTGCCCCATTGTCTATCGTCACTATTTGAAAGAGGTGTGGCTCAGGGGTTTCACCGAGCGTATAGGCTGCTCCTCGTCCGTGGTGTTGCCCCCGTCCGGCCGGGGCTTGCTGGCCGCGGCTTTGAGCACCTCCTTGGTCAGCAGCGGCTGGATGACGGTAGTTTGTTCCAAACTGTCGTTCCGACTACTGGTCGCTACACTATCCTGGAAATATTGACAAAAACTGTCTACATGCGGTACTCAACTAACAAGTTAGAAGGGAAGGTTGATATTTTAAATAAATATTATTATATCAGGGTTATTTCCAGGCGTAAAACTCGAGCAATTAGTAAGACGCGGTGGAAAAAACAACAATTTGGAGATCTACGGAGAATGTTGAAAGTAGATTTATCATATATTTCACCTAGTATGTTAGTGTCTTTCAAAACTACCAATATATAAACCTATTACTCCTAGATTAATATTACATAACCATCATTTATATTCCCGATTCTAACTTAGAAACACTTGTGAATCCACTTCTCTGGAGCAAATGTCAATATATTTTATGTTTGAAAATTAGTGTTTACTTCTAACTGCCTTGAAAATACCTCATGATAAGGGCCCATTCATAACATTCTCTAGTAGAGTGATAAGTAATAATGTGTTTGGTGCTCTGATTAAAATATATTACTAGATCAAGTGTAAGGCGATTATTTAAATGTAGGCCTATTGTAAAAACAACAAACATAAGCCTTAATATAAATTGAGACAGGCAGAACAAAGTATAAATAACATCTATGTTTGTTTCTCAGCCAAAATTTATCTAGTAATAATAATTAATTTACAATTAATTGCTAATAATATACACTCGATGAACCAGGTCAAGAATGGAACTCAGTTCTCCCATTATTATAATTTTTACCGTGGCTTATTCCAAGCGATTGTTAGTTGATATTCAAATGTATAAGGACCAAAGGTAAAATATATGTAACAAAACACAACTGCGACAAAAATAATAAGCGATAGCTGTGTACATACCAATGAATCCTCGCTAGATAGAGAGCGAGTCACATCACTATTCAAGGTGAACCAGACGTCGTTTCGAATTTCTGTCATTCTTAACCTGCTCCTAGCAGGAGCCAGAATCCTTCTGATAAGCGCCTTACAAGCAGACGAGACTCTGGGCTCCTTGGGGAACTGCACTTTAGCTTGCACTTGCTGACATCGAAACAATTAGATTATAATAATGGTGAGATGTCTCTTTATAAACATGACATTCTTGATGAGAGGTACAAGTAAAATGTACTGTAAATATAAGTCTAAGTATGCAATAACACTCTGATTCTAATCTGTGATCTTGCAAAAATATTATACACATATGGATACCAAATCACGTCGTTCCCTTATAGCAGGGGTCCCCAAAAATTTGAATAATAGCTCCATATAAGAGTATTGAAATTGCTAAGTGGGCTGGATTAAGAAAATGTATTCACATAGAAAAATGCATAACATAATTTTTCTTGCGAAATTCTTAATGTTACCATATTTACTTTCTGGTAACAAAAATATAACTTAATCAAGTTTTTATTTTTAAATAACGATTATAGTGAATTGTTTGATTGCAAATCTATCAATTCTAGTTACATATTTACATCAACGTAATCAGAAACAATTTCAAAAAGATTTTGAAATAAAACAAATTATTTTCATTGTTTTAAAAACCGTTGAATCAGCTATTTAGCTCATTTTGTGGCGATGTAATTTTCTCAATACAATTTTGAACAGGAACTTTAAATTTAGTTGACATAGTTTTACACAAATAATCTTGGCAATGAAAATGTGAAAAAAATATTTTGTTGCAACTGTTTTCAAAAGTGTTCTAGTTTTGTTTGAAATACCTTAATATAAAAAAAGAGTTAATGTACAAGTTTTCCATTTCCTTGCAGAATTAAATTGAGACAACTTAGATGTTCAATTATATCAGTTATAAATGTAAGACCCCACAGCCAAGCAGGTTCACAAAGTTCTGGAACAGGTTTCGATTTTCCGAAATTAATACCTATGTCAATTTCATTTCAAAGTTGAAAAAACCGTTTCAACACTTAGCCGCGACTTAACCACCACATTCACCGTAGTGAGATTCAATATCTTCTAGAAAACTTTTAAACTGACGATGATTCAATCCACCCTTTCTTATATAATTTGCAGTAGAAATAACAGAAGACATCGCAGAGTTTAAATCAAGAACTTTTCCACACAAAGATTGTTGATGCAATGCATGATACAATGTAAGTTGATTGGTAGATGGATACTTTTGGTATCCAATAATATTTTAATTCTTCCAATTAAATCAATATTAGAACAACCATACTTTTCGCACCATCAGTAGTTACAAAGTAAGCTTTTCACAAATTAATTCTAATTCATCAATTGTTTCTGTTACATTAAAACATAATCCACGGTAAAACTGTTCTTCAAATTCTTCATTGGTGCTAGTTCTTCAGTTACTTTAAAACTCTGATTTATTCCACAGATAAAAATGCCAAATTGACCTCTGTCGGAATCGGCCGTTTATTTCAGGGGAAAATGCTAGGTTGCGCATATAACACTGATACAGTTTGAGGAAGGGCATTTTTAGGAGAAAAACATATTATACTCGGGTCAATGCAGTATATAGGTAAAAATTTTAAAAGCATCTGTGGGCTGGATGAAAAGCCCTTGTAGGCCGTAGTTTGGGGACCCCCGCCTTACAGAGTAGCCATGAAACTGTGCATAGTGCTAAAAAAAACACGCTTCCATACACAATCTACTACTTTCTCCCCACTTTCTTATTTTTGCATACTCACTTCGCTTCAACAACATCCATACACCGAGTCATACATGCTCTTATATTCTTAAAACTATGTATGTTTCTCTTGATCACATATTTGTCTACAGCATTTAGCTACGTCTTACATGGCCTACCCCTTCCTTTTGATCCCCACACTCTACCTTCATATATTTGCTTGTCACTCGATCCACGTTCATCCTCTCACCATGTATATCTCTGTTATCTCGGTGAACAAACTAATATTTTTTAATATTAGAATGTCCCTGGTTGTATGTGCCGTGAACTTACCTTCAGTAGATGATTGTAATTGGTGTCATCAAAAGGTAGGCGGCCAAAGACAATGGCATACAGGACTACGCCCATCGACCAAATGTCAGAAAGCTGTGGCTCATAAGGGACTTGGCGCAGAATTTCTGGGGATGCGTAGGCGTAGCTGCCACAAAATGTGTCACTCAACGGAAACACACCATTTCTGGGTTTCATGTGGCCTCGTGCGAAGCCAAAATCAGACAGTTTGATGTTATCATCTATGTCCATTAGCAGATTATCGCACTTTATATCCCTAGTAATAACAATAACCATTCATTGTATGAAGCAAACATTACGAAGGTGATTTTGTTTGTCATACACAGTGAGTGTACTTGGTGTTGATATAATTTACTTGTAGTATGTAAAATGGTTTAACTTATGTGGGATAGACAACACACTTACCCTAGTAATACTGGAAAAGAAATTATTTGGAAAAAACATAAAACACCCTATTAAATACAAGGTTTCACTGTCACAGACATCTTCTTCGGGTCAAGAACGGAGACGGATGGCTTTGCAGTCCAACCAAGATCATCAGTCTCTTAACCTGAAGAAGATGTCTGTGACAGGGAAAGCTTGTTTTTGTGTATTTTTAGTGGTTTTTTCCCTCCTAATTCAAACCATGATTTATTCTAGTGCTTTATTCCAAATTACCTAATTGTTATGTAAAATAAATGTATACTAGTGAACATTACACAGAAATATTTCCAGCAGTTCATAGCTAGGTTGTTTTTTAGTCATCCCCAGAAATATCTTTATTTGATTTTAGCTTCAACACTTAACCTTTTTTGGGGCAACGGGGTCTAAGGTGTCACTCTCGCGATAAGCTAGACTGTCAATGAAGGGGTTCGATCCCAGTCTGACATACTGGGTATGGTTTTTCCTAAAAGGTTTTCCAATCTTCCTCCACACACATATGGGTACACTTCATCTAAATGGAATCTTCCTCATCCTTGATATTAATGCAAACAACTTACCTATGAACAACACCTTTCTCGTGGCAATAATCCACACCATCCACTAGCTGTTGAAACCAACGACTGGCACGAACTTCGTCTATGTAAGTATCTCTCCGGATGATATCCAACAGGCTTCCGTTTTCCGCCAACTCCATCACAATATACACTCTACATTGTTTTTAAAAAGAAATTACACAAGTAAGCACAAGATTTAATAAACGGTACCATAACATAATTAGTAGAATGTGTATGTTTATTTATCCAGGATATTAAAGTTGATGACATATGAAACAATAATTAGCAGCTTTATACTATCGTTCAAATATGTAACTTGTCTCTTAATAAACTTTGGCATGCTTAAAATTAATTATTTAGAAATAAAGAAATACGTTTATTTTTATTCCTTAAACTACCTTAAATTTCTATTGATGGTCCCATGTTTCTTTTAATATTGCGATTAGGGTGTAACATATTTGATGAAATATAAAATATGAATTAACTACACATGTTTTTAGTAATGTGTCAGCTTTACCTATGGGTTGTTTCAATGGCCTGCAGAAATCTTATTAAGTTTTGATGTTTTAGACCCTTAACAACTTCTATTTCTCGTGGCAGAAACTTTCTTAGGTAGTCGGCAGGTGCTTGGAACTTTGACACAATTTTTACCGCCACGTCACACCCATGAAGTTTTGAGTGTGCTATCTAAATACAACAAGAATTTTAGAACAACACAATTTCAGTTAAAAATTAAATAGCCTAATATGTAATACTTGACTAATCTGGCCATTATTATATAAAAAAAAATATTTTTTTCCATTGTTGAAGAGTTTACTAGCCACTAGGAACCTAATTACTCTTACTAATCTAATTTAGGCCATTAAAATTTCAGATCGATGTTTTTCTAAAATTAGATTTTTTTTTAGCACTGAATCTTACTACCCATTTAGGTTTTACGCGTATTTACTAATTACCCACTAATATGCTAGAGCTGAGAAAGGTTGAATTTAGATTCATTTAACTGTTGTGTCTATATGAACATAATAAATACTTTATTTCATTTATTTGGGTATTTAACAAGCAATTTCTGAGTCAACACAACATCCAGCCCCCAGCCTGGCAGTTAATTCATCACCCTAGAACCTAAAGGGGAGTAACCCACATTTCACCAATGATCCCTTTTTCTGCCATTCCAGAAAATGAACCCGGGACCCTTATCTCAGTAGACGGACACCCTACCGACTGAGCTAAGGTGCTGGACAATATTAACTCAAATAGAGGAAACATGACAAATATTTGATAACTTGGTTCTGTGTTCTCATGATTTCTTATATAAATTAGAATACTTGTTTGTTTATGTTGGGTGCTGTTTCTACTGACATAACATTATTATATTTTTTAACCCCATATTACTAAATGTTCGGGTTATACATCTATGTACCAATTACTTTAAATGAGTTAAGGACTAGGAAAGCTGAATATAGTGAAAGTGTACTGACATTTTCTTGGAGGGAGAGTGGAAAACTACCCTCAATGCACAAGATGGGTATTGAGTCCCAATCCCGTCATCAGCAATCCAGTCTATTGCGAGAGTGATGCCTTAGACCATGCAACCACTGAAGCGGGTCATTTTTTAATGTGTGTTACCTTTACAGTGGCGTATGATCCCGAACCAACGGTGCGCCCCAAAGTATAGCCATGATTCTCTAGGACAGAGGGCCTACGCCCGGAAACAGGATCCTCCTCTTGGGTGTCTGGTGTTGTAAATCCAGCGTTCTCCGCAAGGATGACCGTGGTTTTTCCCACCAAAGTTGCACCACCCACAGGAGACTTTGTAGCACCCGCGTCATTCTCGTTAAAGTTCATATTCTATCATTCATTCTATGACATCTTAAGGTGTTCAAGATACCAAGCTAGATTTGTTTGGTGCTGGATGTCTTAACAATTACTGTATTTAGGATTTACAACTATTCAAAAATGGATCCATTTCTTATATCCTAGAGAATCATTTAAAAATTTGTTGTCACCATGGAAATAAGATTATCTTTGTTTAGCAAGAAACAATATAGTTTTTTAAATATTAAAACCCTCTAGGCCTGCATTGTTGAGTTTTTTCAATAAATTACTATAACATTTCGTTGTCATCCAGTGTCGTGGAGTGTTGGAAGGGAAGCAAAACTTTTTAAACAATCTGTGATATGTTCTCACCCACTGGGGTCCTATTTGACCAAACATATATTATTCTCTGCTCTGCATGCCTCACACGGAAATGTATTCCTCTGGATACCTGACCAATGAGTGTTCTATTGAGGCATGTGACCAATTCACTGATATAGTTTGGACAAATTTTGTGTTTCATGACATGCCACTGACATCGTTTATTTTTTTTTAAATTCAAATAATTGTTTCTAGTGCGTAGTAGTTATATTATAATCGCACATTCTGCCACTGTCATTCTCATAGATTTATTCGAAATTTTTGTGAGTGTAATTATTTAATATGGTCGTTTTTAAATACTAAATTATGTGATCTATTATTGTTAATAGTATTTGCATTAATTATTTACTACCATGGTGAAAATCTCAAGAGGAAACCAGAGTAAAAAACCAGAGCAAAACAAGCTCGGGGTTTTACTCTGTTTTTCCTTCGGTTATGAAACGACCAGAGCTAGTTTGGTTTTTCAGGCTCTCGGGCTTACTCTGGAATTTGGTTACTTTGGGATGCTCTGGTTTCTTATTTCTTCTGAATTCTCTTGTTAGCAATGGAATACTTGGGTATTTTTCTCTGGAATGATCTGCTTTGCAATAGGTTACTCTGTTATCTTACTCAGAAATGTGATGGTATGGAATGGAATACTATGGTATTTTACTCAGGTTCGTGTTTGTTATCTCTGGCATGCTATGGGGTTTTACTCAGGTATATGCTGGTACTCTCTGGGATGCTATGATATCTTGCTCAGGTTCGAGGTTGGCTCTCTCTGGGATGCCATGGTATTTTACTCATGTATATGTTGGTCCTCTCTGGGATGCTATGGTATTTTACTCAGGTTTATATGGTTCGCTCTGGGATGCTATGGTATCTTGCTCTGATTCGTGGTTGCTTCTCTATGGGATGCTATGGTATTTTACTCAGGTTCGTGTTTGTTCTCTCTGCAATGCTATGGGGTTTTACTCAGGTTTATATGGTTCGCTCTGGGATGCTATGGTATCTTGCTCTGATTCGAGGTTGGCTCTCTATGGGATGCTATGGTATTTTACTCAGGTTCGTGTTTGTTCTCTCTGCGATGCTATGGGGTTTTACTCAGGTATATGTTGGTACACTCTGGGATGCCATGGTATCTTACTCAGGTTCGAGGTTGGCTCTCTATGGGATGCTATGTTATTTTACTCAGGTATATGTTGGCTCTATGGGATGCTATGGTATTTTACTCAGGTTCGTGTTTGTTCTCTCTGCGATGCTATGGGTTTTTACTCAGGTTCGTGTTTGTTCTCTCTGCGATGCTTATGGGGTTTTACTCAGGTATATGTTGGTACACTCTGGGATGCCATGGTATCTTACTCAGGTTCGAGGTTGGCTCTCTATGGAATGCTATGTTATTTTACTCAGGTTCGTGTTTGTTCTCTCTGCGATGCTATGGTATTTTACTCAGGTTTATTTGGTTCGCTCTAGGATGCTATGGTATTTTACTCAGGTATATGTTGGCTCTATGGGATGCTATGGTATTTTATTCAGGTTCGTGTTTGTTCTCTCTGCGATGCTATGGGGTTTTACTCTAGGTATATGTTGGTACACTCTGGGATGCCATGGTATCTTACTCAGGTTCGAGGTTGGCTCTCTATGGGACTATCGTTTCTACACTAATTTTGGAGGATAGGTAAGATTTTGTTTCAAAGTTTCAATTTATTTTAATTCATTGATTGCTATATTTGGTTTTGAATCAACTCAGATTTTTCAAGCTGGTTTTATAAAAGGGTTTCTAACCGGACGTTAGACGTCTCAGTTTGATACAGTTTTGATGCAGCTTACCTGTGCGCAGAACGGTTCGAACCGATAGTTATTTATAAACAGGTTCACATAAGAGTTGTTAACATCGTAGAAACTATCAATCGTAGATTAAGATTATTAAATTAACATTCTTATTTAGTCTATACAAGTATGAGCGTATATTTTGCAGCCGTCTGTTTATTTCGAAGCATTTGTGATTTGATTAATATAAATATAAAGTGACTACCATTATAAATAACTCCAAAAACTTTCTCTACTTTATCGCTACTGGGAATTATATTTTAACAATAAGCCATTCATTTTTTTAAATGTCCAAAGAATAATTTTATTTCATAACGTTAAGCTTGATTCACGCGTTCACTGAAAATATAACGGAGAATCGCATAAAGAAATTTATTTTAGAGGAGGTTTTTATCTGTGGTGGCTCGTGGTGGAGCATCCCTCCCCCCCGCTAGCCCTTTTCAACCCAAAAGATATGGACAGGGTCATTTTTTTAAACATTGAATCTTTACTGAAGTAGTTTAAAGTTAAAACATACACATAGTTGGGATTTTAGCTCATTGAAATTTTGCAAGACTCTATTTAGCTATTAGCTTAGACATTGAGGAGGAATACAAAAATACATTTTAAATAGTAGTTTCAAAGGAAGGAACTCCTCCATCGGTTTGTCCCTGGCAGAACTTACATTTATTGAGTAGGGTAGCAAAACACAGGCTCGCGAATAACCAGAAATGTCTTCTCGCAAAATGAAAACTTACAGCGATGTTTTTTGTTGGTTTCTTACTACCTGTTCAGGTTGTCTGTATGTGTAGACTACTAATTACGCTTATGTGTTAGGGATAGTGAATGAAGGTTGGATTTAGAGGACGTGTACCCACATTTGCATGGAAGTAGAGTGGAAAACTAGTTTGGAAAAATAACCCTCAGTTCACCCGACCGGTATTCAAACCCCGATGTCCCTGTCTACTTCTCAAGAGAGTGACGCCTTAGACCATGCGGACACCGAAGCATGTTAGAGCTATGTTAACAAATAGCTACTAGATTCAGTGGCCACATTGTCTAAGACGTCACTCTCACGATAGATTAGTTTGCCAATGACAAGGAGTTCAGAGTTAGAATCCAGGGCAGGTAAAATGAGGTTTTCCCCTAAAGTGTTTTCGATTCTCCCACGCAAATGTGGGTACAGTTCCTCTAAATTCAATCTCTCTTATCCCTAACACATTATCGTAATTAGTAGTCTACATATACATATAATCTGGACAGGTAGAAAGACGCGGTGTTAAAAAAGATAGCTGTATGCTATAAGTTAATAAAAGTTTGGTTTCTGTGCTATGACCCGATAGTTAGAGAAAACAGTAGAACCTTCAGATTTCTCTATTCAAGAATAAGTAATAAGTATGAAATTATATAGGGGCTGTTATGAATGACCTAATATTTACTAAAGTATTTAATGTAAACAAGACGTTTATCAAATAAACCAAATACACTTTAGAATATTACAAACATGAAAAATAACCTTACGTATGTGACTCTCGGATGCTTATAGAAATTTACTCCCACAGATTTTCAGATTATTTCGTCCGATTTTATTTTTTCTCAAAGGGATACTATTAAATACATTTATACCCTAATTATATTTATTATTCTTTATTCCCTTCATCACCATCGACTGCCAAAATGTTGCTCTGTTTTGTTTATAGAAAGTGACTCACAGCTTTTTAGGAACACAACTATTTTTACTTGTATTGGTTTTATCAGGCATGTTTGTGCTGTATGTAGGACAACACTGAAACTATTTCAACTTGTGTTGAGATGACACACCATATCGCACAGAAACCCTAGCTAGTTTAACGCTCGTCATAAACAACCTTTCTCTTATGTTCTCTTCTATTTCGGTGAACGTGTGAATGCAACGTTATATCCATCAGTAGTTAACGAATGGGTTTAAAAAGGCTCAGTTACATACTCGTGCCTCGACTTATCTGGCTTTTCAAATAGCGAGCAAACATAATATGCATATGTCTTGTACTGGACAGATTAGTTACAGTAAGCATTGAATGCACTGTACTTACAAGTACCTTAGCTCAATCGCTGGCGTGTCTTTATATCGAGATTGAGATTTTGGGTTGGATTAGCGATAAGACCTAAGTTTATCGACTATGAAATTTGGTTTGTTACATTTTACAGAGATAAATGATTGACGAGCTGGCTATTGTGTATCAAACAATTGAATTAATTTTAGTCGCTAATAGCCAGCAAATGCACCAGACAATAATGATTTAGTAAATCATAATTTTTTAGTGTAACGTAGAAAGAATTATTAATTAAAATTAGTGATAGCCAAATCTTACAACTTTGCAGTGGTTAAAGGATTAAATTAGAGTTAAGTAGGCTCACACCCACGTTGCCGTTAGAATATTGAAAAAAAAACCACAAATTGACACAACTTATTTCAAGAGATATATCCAAATTTAATTAAACATTTTTCTTGAAACTGACTTGGTTCCGTGTCAAGTTTGATATCCCTAAATATTGAATTGTATTCAGGTTGATTTAAAAGTGAAAATGGTGGATTGATTTACAAATTAAGGGTACGGGGGAAATAGGGGAAGTCTATTTTAACTCAAATTGAGTTAATGCTTCCATCTGTTAGTTAGGGCCGATTTTATAATCACATTTAGTAGCCCTGAATAGAAAGTTCAGGCAACATCCTCCCTAAATACGAATGCAGTACGTTTCATAGTCAAATTTTAGTCGCGCTGCCCACTAAATTTTAGTATCGATCCAACCTAAACTTTAGCAGCGTTACAAGCAAACTAGTCTCAAGAGGGGATACTGGCGTCTCAGGGCTGTATCCACAAATGTATTTGTATATGTGTATATGTATGTCTGGCGGAGGTAGGGGGCTGAGTGTCCTATCTGTTGTGGCAGGTGATTAAAGTCCTCCAACAAGAAATTACGAGAATTTTTCTAAACATAAAATCCTTCTCGAAGCAACTTCATTTTTAAACGGATTTAATTAATGCTGCAGGTGTGTTGAGATTCATAAGACTCCAGCGCACACATTCAGGATGAAAACTAAAACAAAACATTATTCATAGCACTTTTGGAGGGGAGGTTGATCCTACTAAAACAACTCCTTTCAATGTGGCCCTAACTGCCGTGAAAATTATAGATGGAATTTATATTAAGTTTTTAAGTTTGCTAAGAAACCAGTGAATACTTTACTCTTAATTCAATACGCTTCAGTGGCCGGATGGTCTCAGGCATCACTCTCGTGTTATATTGGCCTGCTGAAGACTGAGATGTTGGGGTTCGAATCCCGGTGGGGTCTCTAAATGGATTCCCACTCTCCTTCCACGCGAATTCTGGTGGATTACCTCTAAAGTGCTTCCTTCCTCTTCCTTACCCCATTAGAGTAATTTATCATATACGAGCATAGCCTGAACAACTACTGTAGCCCCGTGGCACAGCTGCCAGTTGACGGCTTTGTAAAGTTACCAGACCAAATTATGTATCCCTACGCTGAGCCACATGTGTTTAGCAGCTGTCACTTCTGATAGTCAAAATTTAGTTATATACCTAAATGTTGACTATCAGCTGTCAGTCAGCACCAAAGAAGCCACGGAGCTACTGAAGTAAAACGCGTGGATAAAAAAATCCTAAAATAAAGAACTATTTATTAGCTTTAGAATTAAAAATGTGAGACGAAAAATGTTCAATTATTATTTTTGTAAAATAATTTCACCTGATTAAATGGATAATAATAATAATAATAATTTGGAATGATAGTATTTGTATTAGTAATAGTAGTAAAAAGAAGCATCTGCTTTGGTAGCCGCGTGGTCTGACGCACTAATCTCGCAATAGACTAGACTGCCGATGACAAGGAGATTGGAGTTCGGTCTCGGTCGGGTGCACTGAGAGAGTTTTTTCTTAATCGGGTTTACACTATTAATCCAAGTAAATGTGGGTGAAATTTCTCTAAATTTAACCTTTCCCATTCTTAACACATTACGTAATTAGTACATGAGCGTATAACCCGAACAGGTAGTAAGACGCAACGCTAAAAAAAATAAAGGTGGTAAAGAAACAAAATGAATGCGAGCTTTTTGTCAATCCGTTATTTTCATAATTTATGCTTCAAATGTTTATCATCAATAAGTTAATCTAAATAGTTTTAAGGTTAGCTGGACATTTGTCTCCCCCCTGCCCCCCGCTATCCTCCACGCTTCCTATCTAGCCCTCTCCCACCATCATTCCCCCCTCTACTTCTTATAACCCACCTGTCTCTTAACACACTATAGTTTGAAGTATAATAGGTTCAAAGTGCAACCTCTACAATTTAACCACAAGCAGCCACTAGAGAAAATGTTTGTATTCAAAAGTTACCGGAAATTTTTAATCTCTAACTAGAAGGCACATTGAACCCAGAATAAACAGGACCAACATGTCCTGCAACCTTCAACACACCATCTTCGAACTATACAGATATATTGGGTGGAGGGTAGGAGGAGGGGAGGGGGGTGGATCACAATTGATATATAATTAATACAGTTGATAGTGCTTACTTATAGTGGAAAATGCTGACACATGGAAGAGTGCACTTTTGTGTACTTATTTTCAAAATAACTAGCCAGATTGGCGCATCGTGTGTCGGGTGCACTGAGAGAGTTTTTTCTTAATCGGGTTTACACTATTAATCCAAGTAAATGTGGGTGAAATTTCTCTAAATTTAACCTTTCCCATTCTTAACACATTACGTAATTAGTACATGAGCGTATAACCCGAACAGGTAGTAAGACGCAACGCTAAAAAAAATAAAGGTGGTAAAGAAACAAAATGAATGCGAGCTTTTTGTCAATCCGTTATTTTCATAATTTATGCTTCAAATGTTTATCATCAATAAGTTAATCTAAATAGTTTTAAGGTTAGCTGGACATTTGTCTCCCCCCTGCCCCCCGCTATCCTCCACGCTTCCTATCTAGCCCTCTCCCACCATCATTCCCCCCTCTACTTCTTATAACCCACCTGTCTCTTAACACACTATAGTTTGAAGTATAATAGGTTCAAAGTGCAACCTCTACAATTTAACCACAAGCAGCCACTAGAGAAAATGTTTGTATTCAAAAGTTACCGGAAATTTTTAATCTCTAACTAGAAGGCACATTGAACCCAGAATAAACAGGACCAACATGTCCTGCAACCTTCAACACACCATCTTCGAACTATACAGATATATTGGGTGGAGGGTAGGAGGAGGGGAGGGGGGTGGATCACAATTGATATATAATTAATACAGTTGATAGTGCTTACTTATAGTGGAAAATGCTGACACATGGAAGAGTGCACTTTTGTGTACTTATTTTCAAAATAACTAGCCAGATTGGCGCATCGTGCGACAATTTGACAGGTTTCAAAAGTATCCCTTAGTATTTATAAATGAATGTTGAAATTTGAGTTATTAATCTGTGTACAATATATATTCCTATTATAGTTTGAATTCCACATTAAAAATTCCCTATCCCCCCCTTTTTTTTAATATCTCTGAAATTTAAACTTTTTGGGTACATCCTTGTGGTGTGGGCTTTAATTTTATTTTTAAATTAATAAAATCAGTTATTCATGGTTACGGGAATTATTGTATAAGTGAATCGCTTAACGTTTTAATTTTTAAATATACAGTGTGTACCTAATATTTAGGAATGGCTTCAATGATGGACAGTATGCACAAAACAATTTTAAAAAATTAGATAAACATGTAACATTTACCTTATTTCTGAGTGATAGTCATGTTTGCACTCCAGTTATATGAATCTTTTTTTAAGCGTCTTGACATCATAGGAACAATTCAAAATGGCCACCTTCGGTGAGTGTAAGCATCCAGTCATAATGCGTCACAATCTTTCAAAAATATACATCGCATTGCAATGGTTGCATTAAGTCCGCAGTGGCCATTTTGAGCACTTCCTATATAATTTTAAGCAACTCCCCATTATTGGAGTACAGACTAACGAGTATAATTCGGATTCGAGGTAAAATGGCACACACAACTTAAATTGTTTTTGTGTCTCCTATCCACTACTGAAATGGGTCCCACAGGTTATGGTACATCCCGTATAAATATTAGTGTAAATAAGTAATTAGATTCTTAACTTCTTGAAGGTAGTTTATTGCTACACTAATTGCACGTTTAAGTTTTAAATAATATGTAAGTGCCAATATAAAAACTATGAGAGTCCCACTCAATACTGGTTATATAAGTGAGCTAATAATCCGTGTGGTGAAGTTAAAAAAAACTGTTTGTTGTTTCCTAAGTAACTAGTAAATAAGTATCCCTGTTTTAAAACAAACAAGAGATCCAGTTACTGTGGAATCACACGTTCGCTTAAAAACTAGCGCAGAACAAAAACTTGGTCGCGTGACGCGTTCTGAGCCAATGACAAAATTCCCACTTAATCGGCGCTAGCTTTTCTGCTGAAGTTCACCTATTCTCTACTTTGTCCGCTCTGCTTGAGATGTTAGGCACAGGATAACCAATCAAACTCTACCAACCATTTCAAATTAGTGCGCATGCGCATTTGTCAACGCACGCGCTCTTTAACCAGAAGCTAGCAGACAGCTTCGTAGGTGACCTGACGGTCTAGGGGTAAGGTGTCAGACTTCTATGCTGGCAGCCGGGGTTCAATCCTCGGTCCCGGCATATATTTATCTGATTACCAAACCCTTCCTTCACCTCTGACAAGACATTACACTCACCCTACCATTACACATTAGCGTAAGTGCGTATAACCCGAACGGGTAGTAAGACGCGGTGCTAATAATAATAATAGCAGACAGCTTCGTTGTCCGTTGTGAGGAGATTTGAAATAACTCGTTAATGTGAAGCGTGTGTATCGATGTATTGGATTGTGCCACGACACAGCGTTATAATTTTTAAACAACCATCGGGACAATGATCTAAAATATGTGTTTATCCACTAGCAGATAAAATATGTTGATAATCAGCTGTTTTAAAGCGTTGCAATGCATCATGGGTCAACTTAAAGTGTGTGAATTACTGAGAAGATTCTGCTTTCTATTTTTTGGCAAGCGTGTAAATCGAGATTTATTGGTTGTATGCGTGGCTCAGTGACAGTAACTTTAGCATTTGTTGGTGTAATGAAACACACAGAGTACGGGTTGGTTGTCATGCGAGATTCTGCTAGTTTGATTGACTCTCACTTAGGAGTTCTGGGTTTGATACTCAAATAGATAGGATAAGGACTTTTTTTAAAACACTTAATGTTATATTCCATTTTTGATGTCCAAGCACCGCGTCTTATTACTTGTTGGGCTATAAGTAATTGTATTAATTACGCTAATAAATTAGGGATGAGGTAGGTTGAATTTTATGTGTACCCAAATTTGAATGAAGATAAAGATAGTGTGTGTGAGAGAGAGAGAGAGAGAGAGAGAGGAAAATCATTTATGAAAAGCTACCTCCGGTACATCCGACCGGGATTAGATTCCCGATCTTTCCATTATAGGCATTTTTGTCTATTGCAAGAGTGACGCCTTAGACCACGTAGTAACTGAAGTGGATGTTTTCCTTTGTTAAGGCCATCCTTAGCAGACGTGGGTGGGGCCCTGGGAAAACTTTGTTGGCGGGGGCCCCCAGATATCTGCCTCACCTCCACTCGAACATTAGGTTAAACTTGTATCTATCTATTCACTCATCTCTACCAAAAGAAATATAGGTATTAATTATTAATAATTATTATTATGAATTATTACATATTTACCTATAAGTAGTTGGTAATTTTTTTTGTGAAAGTGGGCCTAAGTGACGGTTAAGCCGACTTAAATCTAGATCTAACTAATTAAAGTCTATTCAGCATAGGAATTGTTTTCTGAAAGACTTTTTTCCCTACCAGAAATCTATTATATAGTAGGATATTGATAGGTAAAAAAGAGCTTTCAGAGAGCAATTTCTACCGTGAATGGAGTATATTATTTTGATATATTCTTAAAATGTTAATTATATGATTAAAACAGTAATCATGTAATTTACCAAGTCAACAAATACCACTGAAAACCTTCTAAAAAAAGCTTATAATTGTACATAATGGTAAATTCATCCAATCCCCTTTGAAATATATAACAGACACAACATCCAGCCTACGGCGGTTAATTCATCACTGAGTAAAACGACCACACTTCACCAATGGTACATTTTTTCGGCCATGCCAAGAATCAAACCCGGGACCCTTAGTTACCTTCACATGTAAAGTACACCATGTATATGCCTAATCACATCCATTGTATTTGGGAAAGAAATGTTTTGACTAAGATAACATTAAACCACCTTTTGAAAAAACAAAAACAAAAAAAAAACATAACATTAAGTGCCAACGGGATTTCTTGACTTGTAGTAACGTAGTAACGTAGTTCAAGATGTAAGATTAGCAATAAACTGTATTGCTAGTGATGGTAGGTCAAAGTTCGATTCCCTGCCAATCTACTAGGTTGGTGGGGTGTGTCTCCACACGTAATTGGTCATTCTGGTTCTTTTTTAATTCTTTCCGCGTGCTTGTTAACTTCTTCTAAAATTATCATTCTCACACATAAGTTGGGCCATTAAATGCCCCGTCTATTAAAACGAATCAACGAAAATAAATTTTCAAACGTATAAGACAAACACACAAAACAGTCCTCATTACTTTAAATACCTCGAGAGTGTACACAACTGTTTATAAAAATATCCCCGAAAGGTTTGAAAGCTAAAAACAAACATAACTCGGTCCTATACCAACATTTTCTTAGTTGACTTAAATTCGTGTGTTCTTTCCAAACCAAACACGCCATGGATGACCAGTGTGGGATATTACGACAACGTTTGTAAGATTGCTTTGTTTGACTTCGCTTTCACATAAGGGTGTTTATGGTTTTTTTTTATCTTTTTAGATTAAAACAACATTGAAGTACAAGACATTTAATAAATCCTACAAGAAAGAAGAAAGGGGAACGAGGGGGGAGGAGGGCAGCTAAGGGAATATTTGTGTACACATATAGTACCACACCATCCATTAAGTCCACGGCATCTGAAGTGCGAGATTTAGCTTTGAATGTTTGTATATATTATATTAATCGTCAACTTCGGCTTCACCTTGAAAAAAAAAAGTTTTTCTTCTACAATTACAAAGCTTTAAAAAAAATAATTGGCAGCCTAGATCAAGGTTTTACAACTACCTTTTTAAATAAAGCCCAGCGAGTTTCTTGGTAAAACAATCAACTGTAATAAAATTGATGTTTTTAGCCGAGAAACGGAAAGTCTTTGACTCGCTTGAGAAAATTCCATGAACGCTCCAACTGATGTTCATTCAATAATAAACTTAATTGCGCTCTTTTTTTTAATAACAACTCGTATATCCATCCACTTGAGTCTTATTTCCTTCCATTCCGTAACCGATTATGACTAAACTCTTTCCCGTGTGGCCCTCGGGAACTTTATGCTGAAAACCTCTGTCCTAAATAAATATCTTTGGTATATTCTTAAATCATTTTCTGTTTTTATGTACCCTTCGTCTACCTTGTAAGGTATCAAGCTTGCTTTGCATTGTTCCATCATGGTTAACGGACAGAGTTTTTTTTTTTGCTGACCACATGAAAACCCCTATCAGCATAAGTTGGCACTATTTCATCAACAGGCAACGGCCAATAGGTCGGTATGGTTTGATTACGGTCTGATTCCATGGGGTTTTGTTGTTGTTCCATCTAATGAAAATTAAAATAATAAATTTCTAATTTTGTATGTTTGTAATACTACTTTTTTTAAATGTATTTATTTATTTTGACGAAATTAAGGTGTTATCACCTCGTCTTACACTTAACAAGGCTACTAAATTATTCCTAGCTAATACAGAACCAGTAACGGTTTTAATACTTATGCTTTTATAAACAAGAACTAGCTTCGTTCATTGGGGGCTACGACCCCAAACTCCCAGTGCGTTTTCTTTGCAAGTGGATGTAAACTAATGTAATTTCAGAGCCGTTTTTTGAAAGGTCTTACCGTATAGCCACAAGTGACCTCCAAAGAAAGGTCCACACTGACTTTAAAGTTGATCCGCCATTTTGAATTTTTTCTGTGGTTAGAAATTAAAATGTTTAAGTTTTTGGAATTTTCCCGTCGGTTACAGGCTATAATCTATAAGACTATAAGTTTGCCAAATTTCAAGTTTCTATCTCATCTGAAAGTGGGTAAACTTAATTATTGTCAGTGAGTCAGCCATGTGGCTTTATAGTAGTATAATTTATCTCCTTTTTAGCTTAAAGGTGTTGCTTTGGGTTATGAATTGTTTTTAACATTTTGTATTTGTTATCAAACCATGGTTAGCAAAATTTTGTCCTAAAATAAAAAAAATTGTGATTAATTTCTTAACATGTTTTATTGTTATACAAAACTCCAAACTATTTATTCAATGACGTTGCCTAGATGTGACGTCACGGCTGATAAAGATAGTATTTCCCATGATAATAAATTCACTTAGCGAGTTTTAAAGAAATAACGTTGAAGCAAAAACAACAAATTCTTAAATAATTCTTAAAATGGTCTTACAGTATCACAAAATTATCATTTTTATATTTAAATAGTTTTTTTTGTAAACGTATATTTTATGAATCGTCTACAACTTAGGCTATTTGGTTTAGTCACGAAAATGGCCTGTAGGAATTATCCTGCTACGATGTAGATTAAAAAGTTACGTGGTACCATATGTCTATCTAGAATAGGAAACAAGAAAAGGGTAAAATTAAAAAGCATGTCAATGTTTTCAAGGAGCAAATATTAGAGTGAGTGTGTAAACTCGTCAGAGGAAGAGGGAAAGGGTTATCGGCCCATATACAAAAGGCCCCTCAGGGTGAACTTCTCTTTTTCTTTCCTCTCTTTCTATTTCTTAAATTGGCGTCTAAGTGAAATAGAGCATAGACTGCTTAGGTGCGTCAAGTTAAGATGCAACCAGCTTCACAAAATATCTTCGAAATCTCCAAGTAAGCAACGTCGTTTTACTTATTGTTATTTTATTAATAAAAAGTTTAAACGCCAATACATTTGTTAATATAAATATTAGAATAGATCCACAAAAATAATTATTTCAGATCAAATATTACTTTATGAAGAGAGTTCAAATGGTTTTCAAACAAATTAATAAAACGTAGAAAAAATATATATATAAATTTTCATGCTTGGTTTTAAGCATAGATCCATTACTTAAGATGGGGATGAAGGGAACGTAAATTAAGGCGAGTGTTTTTGAATCAAAACAATTTTTTTGCCAAAATAAATAAAATATTGCTACAGTAAAAATATATAGTTTAGTTTTCTTCACGTGATATCAACAGGTCATATTAGATGACAAACTTTACAGATATTCAAGAATTGTTGTTATCACCATGTGAAGAACATTAATATCTCTCTTTTATTGGAGAAATGTTTTATTTATTTTGACAAATAAAAGTATTGTTATAAAAACTTTAAAATCACTGCCTTTAACTCGCGTTCTCTACATCCCCACCTTGACCGTTATGTATATTACAAATAATAATAATAATAATATTACACGAGAGTTGGGCGTGCGGAAAATATCGTCAGTCTCACTTTACCTGGTTTTACTGTTGCGGGGTATTATTTTATCCCGGTCGGATATTCTTTGGTGTTCCAATCCCTCACACTCTAAATTGTTTACCAATCTCCATTCAAGAAAATATGGATACATATACTCTAAATTCCGCCTACAATATTTATGTCAATATTCGGATATTGAAGGAGAGTATGAGATTTGAATCATAACTGGCTACTTTTTTTTTACAAGGGAATTATCACTGTGGTCTTCTCATCCATTTCCTAACGCTAATGCATGTGCATTTTTTAAAGATACTCTTTGATTATATAGGAGCTCTTATAATATATTCGGATGTTTTTATAACTGTGGCTCTTTCTCAGAACTATTGAACTGATTAGTGGTTAGCAACCAAACTTGCTTGTTGTTGTACTCATAATTCCCACATCGGACAACGTTGTCTCATTGTTTTTTGTACAGATGTGTGTTTATGTATACTCCGGTAGCCGCTCTCTAAAAGCATATGTGATTTATAAATTAGTTTAATTGAGACAACCCGCCTCGGTGGTGTATTTGGCAAACGCGCTAGTCGTGTTGAGCTCGACTGCCTAGGACGGGGAGATCTGAGGTTCGAATCTCGGTCGGGTAAACTGGTGTGGTTTTCCCTAAATGGTTTTCCACTCTCCCTCCACGCAAGTGCGGGCTCACTTCCTCTAAATTCAACCTTCCCAATTCATAATCCATTAGCGTAGTTAGTACTTAAGCGTATAACCCGAACGTGTATTAAGATGCGTTGCTAAATAAATAAAAAATTGAAACAATTTATTATAATAATTAAGGACTGTATTATAATATTGTATAAAGTGCAAGTACTTTTAAAATTTAAAAATAATAATAATAATTGCAGAACAAATATATTTAAAAATAAAATACATTGCATATATTTTTGAACGTCATAAAATTCAAAGGAAATATTTTTAAATTCTTTAAAATTGTGTTAAAATTTTTTTGAAAAGAAACAAATTATATTTAAAATAACATTAAAATACACTAAATACACTGCAAAGATTTTTTGAAAGATAGCTACGGAATAGATTGTTGCTATTTTACAATTTAACCAATTAAATGAATACATTTTTAAACGATACAAAATGCATTGCAAGCATGATTAAAAGTTTAAACATAATGTGCAAACATTTCTTATTAAAAAGAAAAAGTGCTAACATTTTCAAAAGAGACAAACTAAAATGTAAACATTTAAAAAATGTACAAACCCATTGTAAATAAGTTTAAAATATACAAAATTCAAGGAATACTTTTTTGAAAGATACAAAATACATTACTTATTATTATTAAAATAAACAAAATACAATGCAAAACTGTTTGAGAGTTACAAAATACATTTCATACCTTTTTAAAAAAAATAAACACAATAGAGGTTTAACATTCTTAAAAGAAAAGAAAAACAGTGCAACTTTTTTTTTTTAATTCACACAACACATTGTAACTAATTTTAAAATATTTAAAATTCAAAAAATACTTTTTTGACTGATACAAACCATTCTGGAACATTAAAAATAGTGTATAAAATGCAGCAAAACACAGGCCTCCCTAGGTTTCTGAATGTTTTTGGAGTGGTTTGAATATTTTCGAGCCAGCCACACCACCACAAACGTGGCAACACCGCTCAGTTGCCCGAGGTGAGGAACTTCCACACGATCATTCTGTTCTGTAATTTAGTGAAGTCATCTTTCTGTAGCGTGCTACACTCAGGTAGAACAAAATGAGACCCTCTTCTGCACCAAACACACAGGCGAGGTTTTTCGTACCTAAGGGGACCGTCTCGGTTAAGCGAGAATTTGTCGAGCAGACGTTCAACTCCAATACAATATTTAATTCTACGAAGCGTATGGTTCACGCCAAAATAATGTCTTAAGATTCCAACAGGGCTCATTTCCTTAACATCCCTATAGTTTGAGTTTTATTAATAGAAAAAAGTATAAAAATTTAACACACTCTAATTTTCAACAACTTTTTAGGCATGTTTTAGATTTAAGAGACTAGGTTTGATGTAAAAAGAGCTCTAGATTTAGCCTTCCTTTAACAAATATAGTATATTTGTTACAGGCTTACAACATACAACACTAAGATCTGATAAGCCAACCCTTCCTTCACCTCTGACAAGACATCTTGTGAATGTGGGGAATGCCAAGCCTCCACCGTGGTTCGGATTCCACGTTAAACTGTAGGTCCTCCATTTCATCTCACAATCACCCTACCATTACACATTAGCGTAAGTGCGTATAACCCGAACGGGTAGTAAGACG